>RJWM01007852.1:0-76012 GCA_004363535.1 Dasyprocta punctata | reverse complement strand
GTTTATCCTGTGGGCTAAGCAAATTTCTTTATGTCATGGCAATGGGCTGACCTTTTGGAGGTTAGAAATGAGCTGTATGTGTGGGTGTAGGGGTGCACAACTGTAATCACAGATACTTGGGAAGCTGAGGCAGGAGAAATGGACGTTTGAGTCTATCAACTTAGCAAGACTTTGTGTCAACACGAGAGAAGGGGGGAGGGGAGGGGAGAGGAGGGGAGGGAAGAAGAGAATTTGGAGTGGACCGGGACCAGGAGAGAGATGGGGAGGGGGATAGGAGGAGGGAGGGGGAGGGGAGGGGGAGGGGGAGAGTTAGTTTTGTCATCTGCGTAAGTGTAGAATTCTTATCGACTATTGTGAAAGTATTTGATTGTTATGTGAAGTAGTTTGGTCTTAATGAAAAATTCCCAGAAAAACAAAGAAAAGGGAGATATCTACAAGTGGCATGAAATGTTAGCGTACAAAGCAGCATTTTGCTATGACAAAATGTCTTGATACATTATTTGTGCATTTTTGGTTTTGTTTTTTCCAAAATTGTGTAGATACCTAACTGCTTAATATACATTAATTTTCCCATTCTCCTGCCTCCATGAGCAGAAACAGATTTACATCATTATGTGTAGTGAGTGTATCAGTGAGGATCTAGAAAGGAAATGGAAAATAAATAGTACTCCAAGTACTTCACATAGAGAAAACATGACACTCAGCATCATTCGCATAGATGATGGAATACCTGGAAAATCCAATCAAGGAAAGATGGGGCAACTCAAAAATATGCAGCAGCAGGAAGTCACTGATGAACCAAGTGTCATTTCTAGAAGCCTGAACAGTTGAACTGAAACACTAGAAACTGGGGACTCCCTGGCAGAAGCTGGAACATGGAGAGAAAAGATGCTTTTCCAGGGCAGGAGGAAAGTTTCTTCAAGTTCTACCCTGTGCTTCTGCTCCAGATTTCTGCTTCCACTCTGCTGTGGTTTAGCCCTAGGGATTCATGTGTTGGAGACCTGGTCTCAGTGTGATGGGGTTAAGGAGGTAAAATCTTTAAAAGGTGGGGCCAAGTGGAAGGAAATTCATCCATGAGAGCACTGATCCCAAAATGGACTAATGAAGGTCCCATGGACTGGGTTAGTTCCCTCAAGAATGGGCTATGATAAGGGAATCAGCTACTTCCCCACAAATCACAGTACTCTCACATGTGCTACTGCCACAGTGATACCGTCTGCCACAAGACTTCCACAAGAGCTGAGCAGATGCTGGTGCCATCTTCCTTTCTCCAGACCCATGAACTCCAGAACCTCTTTTTAAAAACAGAGTACCTAGCCTCAGGCATTCTGGGACAGCAGTACAAAGCCGACGAAGGCATAGCCTGTCATTGTCAGAACTGCCTAGAATCTAGTTGTCAACAGAGGCTGAAAAATGGTGTTTCTCATGATCGGACAGCAGAGTAAAGGCAAGGAAAGAAAAGGCTTTCAGGACAAGAAGGCAAATGATCAGCCAGCCAGCACACACGGGCTGACCACAGTGTCCCATCCACGGCAAGCATCAGTGTGTGGCTTTTATACTGAAGCTTACAAAGTCAGATCCCTTTTTATTTTCTTCTGCACCTACTTCTTAGTGGCTTTTGGCTCACCCCGTATGTTCTGTGTAACACAGACGCTGGAGTTTGCGGTGGCAGAAGGACAAAGATCAGGAGGACGTGCAAACGGAAGAGATGGGTGGGGAAGGCCATGTATTTGACTATGACTTCAATAAAAAAACAGTCTGGGAGGAATGTGCTTTATTTATTAATATAATGTTTGTTTTCACAGCCTATTTCAGAAAGAAAACAAGACAGAGCCAACTGCGAAGGTGCGTGCCTGAAATCCCAGCACTCTGGGAAGCCAGAGCAGGGGGATTGAAAGTTCAAGCCCAGCCTGGACAACTTAGCGACTCAGTGAGATCTCACCCTCACTGAGAAAAGGGGACTGGCGATGTAGCTGTGAAGACCCTCAGTTTAGTTCCCAGTACTGGGGAAGGAAAAGCGATCAAGAGAGAAAGAGTAAAGGAAAAACACCCCATGACTCTTGGGCATTCACTGGGCCCAGAGTACAGACAGAAGTGGATGCTAGGCTGAAGTCAGCCGGCAAGGAACAGTCGACATGAGTGAAAAAAAAGAAAGGGGTGACGTGTGCTACACATGCCCATGGTCCTGCCACGCCCTGTGTCTGACACCAGGATCCCTCTGTGTGGGCTCCCTGGGGTGCTCCTCAGCCTCCTCAGGGCCCTGGGCATCCTTCCTGTCATGTGATCTGTCTGCACCACCTGCCTCTCACTCCCTCTCCCAACGCCCCTCTCTAGACCCTCATTAGGACTCATTTGATCTGAATCCAGGCCTGCCTTAGAATTTCCTTATCAAGAGCCATCAGGAGCCCAGAATCTGACTAGACACTTGGTCCAGATGGTCTCATTTAATCCTTACACCAACACCAGTTTACAGACGCACAGACAGAGTTAGAGATTAATTTTCCCAGAGTCACTCGACCAGTGAGTCAGGGAGGTGAGATTTGAACTGGATTCTTTGTGTGCAAGCATAAATTGCATCCTACTATTTCATAAAGCTCAGAGCAAAGGTGCAGTCTCCTCTGCCTGTTCCCCAGGCCTTGGCCCTTTGCCCTGTAGCCAGGCACCTCAAAGCCTCACACACGAGAGCCGAGGTGAACCGATGGGCTGCACCTCCTCAGGGACTGGCCAGCCAGTGACACGGTACCTGCCAGGGCTCACAGTCCGCTCTCTGGTCCCTGGACTCCTCATTAGCTTCCCATCTCACAGAGTGGTTCTGTGTCAGGTAACAAAACACATTTCTCCTCTTGTCTCTTCTCATTTAGGGGGCTGTATCTACTTCCTATGGCTTATTTTGTATCATTTATCAGGACTAATATAAAATCATTCTAGTAATAATCTACCCAAACTGGTCTTCATATCCTGTGTCCAAGTATAACAGTAATCTTCTCATTTCAGTTTTAAAGCATTGCAAACCAATCAGTTGCAAATTGACACATAATCTAACCTCAGGGTTATGGATCAGCAGGTAAATGCAGAAATTCTTTTAGTTTTCAGATATGGAATTTATGCCATTTGTTTTAAATGAACTCAAAATCCCATACACAAGCAGGAAGAAAACCCACTACAGACAGATTCGTTTTTAGCAGCAACCAGTTACTTATTACATCGGGCCAAGAAGGTAACAGTTTCTGTATCATGTAGTTACATTTCATTCCTGTTCATTGACTTTGACAAAGACAGTAAATACTATATAGAGAATAGATACATTTTGAAGAAATATTAAAACACTGATTAATGTAACATTAAGAAATAGAAAGTCCCTTGCCTAAAGAGAGAGAAAAATTAAAATGTCTTTGGTTCTTAATGAAACTGCACCAGGCTTCTATAAATCTAAATCCCTTACCTTAACCTGAGTTTAAAATAATGGGCTAACTTGACAGCACTTTACAAATCCTAGCAATGAACATTATCATTTATTACCAGAGTGAGTGATACTAGCAGTAGCAGAGAGATAGTGCATATTGGGAAGTATCCAAAGAGTTTAGCAAGACAATATTTCTTTTTCACAATACAAAGGTAAAACAGCCATAAAACTGAGAGTTTGTTTCATTCATTTTGAGGAGAAAGGCAGGTAGGTGTTCCGGCTAAACAGATTGCCATCCTTTTCGGTGGGAGCGTAATGGAGAACGAATAAACACAAACAGCCACATTCACTCCATAGCGTGAGAAGGTACATGGATTTAAAGTCCATCACAGTAATTAAATTTCAGTGTTGACACAGTGCCTCTCAACATTCAGAGGCCTAAATATAGTTTTGCAGTGTCTGCGAGTAAAATGCAGTGCACATGAATATTTATCTCTGTAGCAAAGTTTTTTTCTTTCTTTTCTTTTTCTTTTCTTTTCCTTTTCTTTTCTTTTCTTTCTTTTTTTTTTTTTTTTGCCACATGCTCAAAACAAGAACTGAGATCAGGACAGACCAAAGCAGAGGCCACAGAATTTGATGATAATCATCTCAAAATATTTGAAATAATCTTGTGGCCTCATAAGAGGCAGTGATTTTCAAGCATTGTGGGTTACAAAACTCTCTGCACAAATAAAATATTATCAAAAGCTAAATGTCTGACATAGATTGAAATGGAACAGGTCAGTCGATTTTGGAAGAAGGGCAAAGTGTGGTAGACCCCTGACTCCACCATGCCATGGGAGTCTTTGCAATGGGAAACCCAAAACTACTGTTTTAACCCATAAATAGATAAAATGAATAGTCAATTAATGCTAAATTATTGTAATGATTTTAAGGCCCTGATAGAGAGCAGAGAGCTATATGTTTCAAAAGAAAGTCACGTGGAGTTGCTAGATTATGATAGGGAAGAAGTAAATGTCATTTACTTTCTGCCACAAGAAGCAAATGCCGTCCTGTCTCATATTATTCCCAGGCCCTCGAATGTGGTTAGCTGTAGCATAGCCTGTATCCATCCTGTCTTCCTCCAGCCCCAATCTGTCCAGCTGCACAGCGCCTGTGTCCGTGCTCAGGCTCTTCCCCTGCTGGAAGAGCCCGGGACTGCAACGTGCTCTTGCACCTAATACAGTATTTCTATAGTATTGGCCTAGGTTTCCTCAAGTGCATTCAGTTTATAGGTTCAGGTTAAGCATACAGCAGCTAACAAATAACCCAAAGTCCTCAGTGACTTTTATGAGCTTATTTTTTGCCAGTATAGCATGACAATAATGAGTTGATGAGATGCTTGCCTTACTCTGAGACCCAGGCTAATGGAACACTCACTATTTGGTATATCACTGGCCTTACAACAGAGAAAAGATCAATTGGCAGGGTATGGCGTAAGGTCTCCTAAAGCCTCACATGGAAGCAGCATACATCACTTCTGCGCACGTGAAACCAGACAGAATAAGTCAAGTGGCCTTTAAGTACTCTCAACTCCACCGTCTCAGCTTCATGTCTCTTGTCCTCTGATTTTGTGACTTGACTCAGGCCAATTCCCGCTGAGATCCAGAAGTAGGACTTCCTCTATGTCCTTCTTTTAAATCTTGTCTCTCCTTCTAGGAATGTCCATTAAATAATTTCATGTCTCGGGCTGCTGTTAGTAGTTTAGGTATTTGGAAAGAAGAGATACCTGGTGTGTGCTGAACAAGGAGACTGCAATGCCTTAGTATTGCTGGGCCTCCCAGCAGGGTGGTTTTATGGAGCCCTATAATTATGAACTCACAACTTCAAAAACCTTTTCAGTATACATCACAAGCAACAGGTGTGGTTTTACATCAAGAAGAATCGGGCTTTGCCTTATAGATTCTTATTGGTGGATCCATGGGTTAACAGGTTCATAACATATTCATTCGTTATCTACTATGACCCAAGCCAGCACTGTATCAGAGCAAACCTTGCTCTTGTGGAATACAGGAATGAAACCTGTGCTGGTAGAGATAGCTGACATCTAAATAGTGTCTTCAATATGTGACGTCATCTCAAACGTTACACTGATCTCAGCTCTCTCACTGACTGACTATAAGACCACGAACAAGTTATCTAAATTCTCAAATCCTCCAGGTACATAAGGTGAAGAGAATATAGGCAGCCACCTTATATGTTTGCTGTGAAAATTCCTTGAAATAATGAAAAGCACTGAATGGTGCCTTGAGCATAGTAAATGCTCAGTAAACATTGACTGTGGACACTACCATTGTGACCGGATTATATGTTCGAGTGGTGGCGCCGATGACACTTGGACTGTGTAAAGTACCCAGCATTCTGAAGATGGGTTAACTGTGTAATGTAGCTATTTAAAAAGGTAAAGCCAACTCAAATAATAGAGGGGAAAATAATGCTACTTCAGTCTCCCCTGATTAGAAGTAAAACATAAAAATATCCTTTTAATGTACAGCATATATTTCTGAAATAGAGAGTATTCACTGGCCCTGAACTTGCAAGACCCTAAACCTATACTCCCTGTACAATTAGGTTCTTGATGCTACAGTGTTAGATACTTCCATTTTTGTTAAATAGCTAGAAGTCTAGGAATTTTTCAGACAAATGTTGGCCAGTCCTTCAGGGAAGCTCTACAATGCCCTTCCGAATGTCAAAAGGACTTATCCCAATCCCTAATTTCCTGCTGATCTTTACCATCTGTTCCCTTGACCTTTTCATCAAAGGCTTCTTGAGCTGTTGGAAGCCCTGCATGCTAACAGTCCGTGCAGTACTCTTCCTATGTTTCTTTGCTTCAGTCTCAGCAGCACCACTTGCATATGTTTTGTTTGCCATTATGGTTTCAAACAGTTCACCAGAACACAAAAATATATGGCAGAAAGAGAGGCTCCTGAGAGTATATAACACACATTACTGAACGCTTTCAACTCAGTATGCTGCAGTAGAGCGTTCACTGGCTGAGAACATTTGCCATATGGGGTACAAGCGCTTGCTGCCTGAAAGCATCTCGTACAGTCTACCATAGCAGCCCTCACAGACTCCAAGTGTGCTGGCGCTTCAAGGATCTGAAAACATATATATTAACAGTTTGCTCTAATGAATTGTTCTATAAATGGTACAGATTTTTTAAGAGGGAAAGTATTTCCTCTACATACAGCATCATAATCACCCATGAGGCAAAGAGCAGTATTAAATACAACACAGGTTCAAGTTTAGTGTGCTTCAAAGGGGATGATGGTAAGCTATGTCTCACTTAGAGGATAACTGGTGAGGCAGGATATAGGAAATCTGGTCAAAGCAACTAGGAATGCAAACCTCCAAAAGAAAACATAATTTATTTCAAAATTACTTTCAAGTAAACAGGGGAGGTGCTCTGTCCTGTTCCACAAGGACAGACAAAAACTGGAAAGCATTCCTTCAATGGTGTAGATCTAAAATGTCTCCCAAAACCTCATGTGTTGCCCCAATGAGGCAGTGCTTGGAGGAGGGCTTTTGTAAGATGATTGGCTCATGAGGGCTCTAACTTCATCTAATTAATCCATTCATGGGTTCATAATTTGATGGCATTTTAAAGAGGCAATGGAAGCTTGGGGTA
Source organism: Dasyprocta punctata (assembly GCA_004363535.1). Lineage (NCBI taxonomy): Eukaryota > Metazoa > Chordata > Mammalia > Rodentia > Dasyproctidae > Dasyprocta > Dasyprocta punctata. Next base: position 68,939 of record RJWM01007852.1, on the reverse strand, counting down.
TAGGGCCTAGTTGAAGGGAGTGGCTCATGACCTTGGGGACTGGGTCTTGCCCCTGGCCAGTTCTGTCTGACTTTTTTGCTCTATGTCTTTTGCTCCTTGACTGCCATGAGGTAAGCAGCCTCCTCTTCCACATCCTCCTGCTGCTAGGGTGTTCTGTCCTACCTCAGCCAACCAAACCATGGACTGAACCCTCTGAAACTGGAAGCCAAAGTAAACCTTTCCTTCTTTAAGCAGTTCTTCTCAGGCATTTTGTCACAGCAATGGAAAACTGACTAACATAATAAGAAAGCATATTGTTGCTGAGTTTAAAAATGTTTTCTAATTTTTAACACATTCCAGCAAAGGAATAATTTGCATTCTGTGACAATAAGCTCTCTATCTCTAGAGGTAGCAAATTTGGATGCCCACTTGTTAAGAATGCTAAATACATATATATGGGTAGTGTGGTTGTTTAATAGTCACAAATTCTTTGACATTTCTCCCATAGAGACATCTATGCCTTTCCTCACTCTGAGTGAGCTTGTAACGGCTATAATTAATTGATACTATGTGAGCTTCTCGTGACACTATGTGATATCCATAGCTAGGTCAGAAGAGCCTAGACCAGTGATGGCAAAACTTAAGAGATGAGTGTCCAAACTGCAACCCAAAATCCACTTATCACAAAGTGCCAGCACTGCAATTAAAGCTCAATATTTGGGTTTTAGCTTAGAGAAAACAACCCATCCATTAATCTTTTGTCTTGAAAGAAAACAAGTCACATGCATGTTATAGGTTCACCACCACTGGCCTAGACAATATTCGCCTGGTTTTCTTGAATACTTGTTTGCGGGGCTCTATGAACCTGGTCACCATGCTGTGAGAAAATGAAACCACACAGAAAAACCACACATGGGAAATGTAACTGAAATTAAATTTAAATTTCCATTTGTATCCATTTTCATTTGGAAATTCAGAAATAAGTTAAATTTTGCTAAAATTTAATATTCTACTTGACAAAGGCACTGTCACTCATCCACACATCAGGATCAACATGTTAAATATTCCCTTGGAACATACTGCAGTGTACTCTGACTTAGGGGGTCTGATCAAGTTGGTTTATGTATTTATCATATTATTTAGCTTTTATTTATTAGTGAATTAGTCCTACATCTCAAAATGGACAAGGGGCTTAGAGTTCTGCAAAGAAGCCACACACTGAGAAAAACTAGCAACAACGCAAGCACATGGACAGGCCAAGAAACCGCAGAGCTGATACACTTTCTGGGTCCGGCTTTCAGCCAGTGGCAGTGCCAGAGGAAACACTGTGGCAGTCTGGTGTTCAGAGAACTAACCAAACAACTGAGCTGTCACCCAAGAAATGACTGAAAGGCAGATTTATATCACCTGATTGATCCCCACTTGAAGAGTAATTGTGTCGATTTATCAATTAGCAATAATGCTATTTTATACATATTTGTTACTAATAAATGAGAATGGAAGGCTGCAGAAATACAAAATGGCCAGTGCTCAACTAGTTTTGACCCACACAATGTCAATTTCATATGATTCAACTTAACTCATTGAGGTTAAATGCTCTAAGGTCATTCACCTTTGGGGTGAGACCAGTGAAAAATTGTATGTTGACCATTGATTTAAGGAATAATATATTTGATAAGCATGGATTTAAGATGAAGTGCACAGGAAACTGGACTGTGGATGTATCCTGTCATATTTGAAAACTGATACATGGCCTGTTAGGAAATCATTGCTTTCTTTGGGGAATAAATAATTTTATTATAACACATGGAGCCTTTCCAATTAGGGTGGTTCTCAGTGCCCTGATAGACCAGGAGACACAGACTTGAATGACAATGATCCTGCTTTGCTTGACTCCATTCTGCAGTGATCTGTCTAGAAAATCAACATTCCTCAGGAAAAAAACAAGGCTTTAAAAAGAATGGTCTTTATGGGAGCTGGTGGTTATAGAGAATTTTAGTGCCAATAAAAAGAAGATGAGGATTACTTGCGCCTTTGAGGCCGTGAGGTAATTAAAAAACAATATTTAGTGGCTTTTAGAACACCTATTTCCATGAAATCTCGGTACTAAACAATTCAGGGAAGTCAGAAGAGATAAATCACCTAAACAGATCAGGAAAAAAAGAAATGGATAAAGCAACTATAATTCTATGCCACCTCCACCTTCTTCAGATTCATTTAAATTATTTCAACTTCTTAGCACAAAATCCCATAACACTCTGAAGCACCTGTTTCACTTTGGTGTTTGTGAGAGTTAAGCATCTGGAAGACCACGCAGGAAATGCTTTTCCGTACAAGGGGCAAGGTCCCGTTGACGCCTTTCTCCCAAGTGGCACTGGAAATGCACTGTCCACCTGCTCCTGCAAACCCAGGCCCCCTGATTGGCTCGGTGGGCTCACAGTTTCACAGCACAGTATCCAAAACCAGATTTATGCCTCAAACTAAAAGGAGATGATGAATTTGTTTATTCATCTGTTCTTTCCATCGCTAATTCACTCTCCAATGATTCAAGTGACTGCCATGTGCCAGTCGGTGATAAAGACACAAAAGAGCACAGCAATTTGCAACCTGGGGCTATCAGACCACTCAAGAATTAAAATTCCAAACACCATGTGAATTTGATTCCCTAAGATGACATAAAATGTGAGCAGAATAAAACCGGTTGTTGAAAACTAATGTGTGGCACTTTTGCACAGCTCAATAATTTACCTTTTAAAGTCAGCTCCTTCAGAGCTATCCCAAAGTTAGCATCACATGAGAAGACATCTACAAGAGCAAGAGACAGCAGGAGGAAGCTGAGGAGAAGGGAAAGAGTAGTATTTTATCCTGAAGACTTAAGAGTGGACATAAATATGTCCTAAGAACTTAGGAGCCAACTTTAAGAGCCTCCTACTATGTGAAGATAGGATCATATCAGCATCTACCAAATCAGTAATTACATTAGACTGAAATACTTCAATAAATTATAAAGCCATGTGTTTTCATGATATTTAAAACTTGAGTCCTGATAGAGACTGCCAAGGAATTAATTCATGAACATTTTAACACTATAAATAAAATAATCAAGCATTTACCCTCTCTTTTTTATAGTAATAGTACCATTGATATGTTGGCAAACTTTCCCATTAGTGGGACAAATTACCAGACACTTGCAAGTTTATAGGAGGAGGGATTTATTTGGCTAATGGTTCAAGAGAGTTCAATCCATGGTTGGTTGGCTCAAAAGTGGAAACATCATGATGGAAAGCCTTGATGGAGAAACGCTGATCACTTCATGGTGGCCAGAAAGCTGAGTGGATTAGAAAAAGCACTGGAGAGGAAAGTGATAGAAAGAAGATATAGTCTCCAGGGTCGCACCTCACAACCATCCAGACACACCTGAAAGTGTGTTTTACTAGTCTTCTAGGTGTCTCTTAGTCCAGTCAAGTCAACAATCACCAAGATTCACTGATCACTAAGGAATAGATAAGGGGAATTTGTAAAATATAAAAATAATATATCTAATAAATGAGAGAAAATAAGAATACCACCATTCTGTAATCTCTATTGTACTAACAGATCTAGGCATTGAATATCAATGGCAAATCTCTCTAAAGAGGTCACAGATACTCTGTGTTTCTATTAACTAAAAGATACAAGATATATAGACTTCTTGTCAAAGATATATAGGCTTCTTGTCAAAAAATCAAATCTTAATAAAACTAAACTTTTAGTGCCAACTACAAATTCCAGCCAGGTGCTGCATAACTTTTCCATCATGACAGGCCACATATTTGACTTCAATTCCATAAAATTATACTGTCCAGTGATGCCATAGCCAACTTAATTTGTGTAAGCATGTTCTGTTGTGTTTGCACAGTGACACAATTGCCTAAAAATGCATCCCTCAGAACATAACCCTGTCATTAACAGACATATGATGGTAATTTAACCTTGCCTGAAAGTAGTATCAGAAGGCAGGGGGGCTGGAGAAATTTGGTTGATGACGAAGATGAGACACTGTAGAGTGATGAGTTGATGTTTGTAGAAGCTGGCGATCAATGTGTGGAGGCTTTGTTTATACTTGTGCATGTTTGGGATTCTCCATAATAAAAAGCAAATAGAACATTAACGAGCATTTAAGCTCATATCATCAAAAGACTATTAAGAGCTGTCTAATTTAGGTTGTTTCAGATTTTCCAATCACTTTATTGTACATGTAATGCTCTGAATTTCTCAGATTCCACACTGTACCTCGCACAAAATCATATGAACATATGTAAATAAGATAGAAAATAGGACCTCTCTCTCAGTGCATCAGTACAGGGTATATGTATGTTCACACACACACACACAAATAATGCATGCATAGATATGTCCCTAGATGCATCTTATTGATAGTCTGCTTGAAACTGTTTTTAACCTTGCTGAAGAAGGCATTGCAAGCTGACAATAAATGAACCAGTGTTTCAATTAGCAGAAAAGCACGTTTTAGGTTATGTACCGGATAAACATTGGTGGTGGCATAGGTAGGTAGTGTTTATAAAATGCGTTCACGTGAATGAACATACAGATTCTGTCTTGCAAAGATTAAGGGAATTCCTTCAAGTGTCTGTGGCTAGGTCAGTTACAGCCTGAAGGAAATGCACTAGATCTAGGAATTTCACACTTTACAGTCATTCTAAGTTTCCTGGGGCTAATCTTTAATACTGAATTTATAGATTCTTCTACATCTAACAAATCAAGCAATAAGAAGATGGTTCTCCTATCTTTCATATTAAAGTTCAAAGCATCCATCCTCACACTGCTCTATGAAATGCCAGCACAGTGAGCTGAAGTGTGAAAACACAAAAAGACAAACAAAAACTCCAAATTCTGAAAAGTTACAAAGTCCTGATTATGATAGAACAGCTGATTTTGCTGATTGTTTACTACATCTAGTTGTTTACCCAAGATAGGAACCCTTATGGGTTCTGCATTATTAGAGCAAATTAGCATGTTTCAAGAAAGTCGTGGATTATTGGCGATGAAAGTGTTTTACCAACAGAGATTTTATGGTTGGCAAATGTGATTATACATCCATTAGCATCTGCAAGCCAAACAAACATGTGTCACATACCTCCCGGAAATACCTCAATGTGGATATTCTCTAATTTCTACGATTTTAAACAGACAAAGGGATTTTTACCCAGGCATAGCAAATAACAGTTAAAAAAATGGGTAGCAAACTAGGCAGGTTATTTCTGTCCATTAAGCAGAGATCAGCTCCCAATTGCTATCTAAGGATATTAGAAAAGAATTGTCGCTGTCATTTTTCACAGCGTGGCAGATGTTGGCCATCTACTTCATTATTCTGCTGTCCTTGCTCCCAAAGCATATTGAGAAATTCAGAGAGAAACTGGGAGGAAGGGTAGATGGTCTCTTTCTCCAACTGAACAAGATAGTACATAAAAAATGGGAAAATTGTGCTCCCAGAGCTGCCTGCTCTGTGAATACAGCTCCGCTGGCATCTCCCGTTGGGAAGTTGTGCTTGCAGCCTGTGTCACCACTCAGGGCAGCACCGTGTCCACACACAGGGACGGCAGGACGGTGCCTCGCTGCTCTGGCGGTGCCAGTGCTGACGACTTCTCTGCTTTACCACAGCCCTGTGTCTGACAGGTACCAGTGTGCTGCGGAGAACTTTGAGCCATGGCTGGAGGAAGACGACCTGCCAGTTTGCAAGGCCTACCGGAAAATGAATGCTTTTATGACATGATTTATAAATGATATTATATCTATGAAACTTTAATGCTTTAATTTGGGCCCACATGGCATGAATTAGTGAGCCAAGATACTATGGGGCCTCGTTTTCACAGGAGCAATTTCCACTAAAAGATTAAGGGGCCATAGCTCTTGCTAAAGGTTATCTTCGTAGTGGGAGGAGGCAGGCGACAGAAACCTAGCATGGCCATTTCTACCACACAGTTCCTCTGGAGGAATCAAAAAACTTTCCGTTCTGTGCTCGTGTCATCAAAATCAAATTAATGAGAAGATGAACACGTTTTACTCGGATAAGATTTAATGAGAATGAATCATTCATAGCAAAACATATCAACAAAGAGTAAAAACATGTGGAAAGTATTTAAATGTTGCAATTCCTTTTTTGCTGTTCCCATCATACTTACTTATGAGGCAAGTCTACAAAGGAAAGCAACTCTGCATAAAGCCATGATCTTAGATTTTAATCTTTGAGTCATAGAAAGACATCTCGTTTTGTTTTACTTATATTGTTTTTCTTTCTCTTTTCCTTCTCTTCTTTCTGTTTTTGTCTTTTTTGGGGGTTTTTGAGGCAAGGTCTCACCATGTAGTACAGGTTAGCATTGAACCTGCTATGTAGCCCAGGCTGACCTTGAACTTACAATCCTCCTGCCTCATCCTCCCAAGTACTGTGATTACAAGCATGCACCGTGACAACCAACTATTTCTTTCGGAGGTTTGTTGAGTGGCAGTGTATGTTGGCTGCCATTCAATCAGCACTGCGTGGTCACTCTGGATGAAACACCTAAACTAGACTGGAGATGTTGTGTCAGAGTTTGTTTTGGTCTCACAGTGCTGGGAGGGAGGGAGGAGTAACCATTGCAGAATGATCACTTTAAATGTGTGGTTACACTGAGGCAGGGGAAGGGAAACCACGGATACCTTCAGCTGTCAGGAAGGGGTTCCATGAAGAGGTGAAGGCTTAGTGCTTGAACGGGGCATGAAAACAACAGATTTTGCAGCCACCAGAGGACAGAGGGGGCTCTCCGGGCAAGAGTTCCTGAGGATCAATAGTGGTACACAGAGACTGGATGATGAGTATGTTTGGTAGCTGCAGAAGCACATTATACATGCAAATCAGCTTCTTTAGCTATGAAAACCTTCTCATTGCCTCTGACGACGGTGAAAATGCTTCATCAGGCTCCCCAGAGTTCACCCTCTGGCACTTTTTTCTGACAAGTCACCTGTATATTCTAAAGCTATGAAACAACTTTTGTAAAACTGCATCTGCTCTACAAGACTGACTAAGGTGTAACCGATGTCTCTTTAAAAAACCCGAAACAAGTACACGCCTGTGTCTCGTGACACCACGACTTCAGCTACTCTTGGGGTGTTTTTACCTGTCTGTGCCTGGCTTCTACGGCATTAGCCTGTCAAGATGTCTTGGACTAACTGCAGCACGGGGAGAAGCTATCATCAATTATGGATTGGAAGTAAACAATTAATTTTGTGGGAGCAAATCAGATGAAAGCCTAATTTTGTTTTGTGGACATCCTGTGGTATCAAGACTTTGGTTTATCAAGAGTAACAAAGTCACTTGAGTTTCCATAGTGTGTATGGGTACCAAGCATTTCTATCTCTTGGCCTCTCTTGGTGCCTCTGCAAGAATAAAAACACCATCATGGTCAAATAACTACCCACTACCGAGGAACTAATAATTCTTTTCTCTGCCACATGTGGTGATCTCCAGGGGAGCAGTGGAACAATTCTTTGAGCAGAGTTGCCTGAGGTTTTCCGAGCTGGCCCTGATTGCACTGGCCACCTGTTTGCTGTTTAGAGACGGCTTCCTCTCCCCCATCAACCTTCTGTTCCTTGTCTCAGACTAACGATGATATATGGGGTGCTGTGCTCCTCCTAATTATGAAAATTGCTTTCCATTGGTTCCAAGATTTTTATTTGATATCTTCTCAGAATCTTGGCTAGCCTCTGCTCCTTGGGGTCCTGAAGTAAAATTACCCCTTAGAGCTCCCATATGGGTTCTGACACATGGCTTTCAACCAAGAGCTCTTATTTAAATAAAGGAAAGCTGAAGTTCTAAAGAAAAGCGGCCTGGTCCATACTGTGCAGTCCAGGCCACCACCAAGTCTAGGCCGTCTTAACTGAAGAGAAGTTTCCAGACCCCGGGGCACCAATCCCTCACTGGTGACCACACCAATCACCGTCTCTTCCCTCAGGTTTCCTCAGTAGGCTGCTCATACACAATGTGAGCCCCTTCTGTGTTTGTGAGAGCACTTACACCCCAACTCCCCATGTGAAAAACCTGAGAGTTACTCTTGAGGCCTCTGACACTCAACATCAGTTATCATCAATTCTCCTTCCTCCACACCTTCTAAGCCAGTCCATTGGAATCCATCTGCCATCTGCTACTTTATTTTATGCATATGTGATTTCTCATTGGGATTATAGAAAATAGAGAGCAATTCGCTTTCAGTTGTATGCCTTTCTGCCTTCACGCTTGCTCTTCTTCTTTTCCACACTGTAGTCTAAGTGATTGCTCTGAAGCACAGATCTGCTGCTATTCCCTTCCTGTAAACCCTTCAGTAGATCTCTGTGTCTTCAGATGGTATACCAGTCTTTTGCCCGTGTTGCCTGGAATACACTTGTCCATCTCCTTCTAAGTGGTCCTGAGTTGTCCCTGTGAGAGCATCGTATTCTTTCATAACCTTGTGCGTTCCTCAAACTGGTCTCTCTGCCTGACCCCTTTTAGAGGTGGGGAGCTCACTCTATCTTATTTGCCTGTGAGTCCTCAGCACAGATAATAGTGTCTGATACAGCCTAGCTTCTCACTGTGTGTTTGGTGACTAAACCAACAATGCAATTTATGAGTAAAGTCTGTCCTGTTTTAATTGGTCAACAAAGCCACAAATGGCCATGGCACTCATTTTTAGGTGCTACTCGAAAGAACAAGACGGAGAGAAAACTCATTTTTTGAAAACGGTGAAATGTTAGTGTTTGTGATGGATGGGGACAAGAATCCAAGAATGATTATCTTTCCATTGGTAATTAAAATAGATTTCTACTCCCACTGCACATAAAGATAAACTTTGCCATGCTTCCGATCAAGATATCTCATCACTGGCTTCTCCATGATAGCATGCTCTGCATATTAGTTCCTTCTGAGTTAAAAAAAAGGTGGGGGGATGTATTTGGACTGATTTAAACTGCAATCCAATATTCAGAGTTTCTCCAAATGACTCAGCTCTGCAAATCTCCTCAATCAAGGGAAGAGTCCAGATAGAGCTTCAAGGTCAACTTCCTTGACAAGATTAGCAGCACACACAGAGCATGGAGGGAGGAAGGGGCCACCTTCTCAACCAGCCAAATGAGTCAATCAACCTTGCTGCAAGCAGTGACAGATGTCAAAGCCAGACCACCTCACAACCAGTCCTACCCTGTGCTACTGGTACGCTTTGATACAACCTATTATTTTCTTCATCAGCTTTATGGAAGAATTTAGTACTGTTGACCCATTCAAAGCACCTCTTGGCTATTTGAACTTGGAAGCTTGAGAGAGAAATGTATGCATTCCTCAACTCCACTGCCCGAGAAGGTTCTCAGAGATTTGTATATTACTTTCAGTAAAAGAAACTATGAATCTAAGGATTTCAGATTAATATAAGAAAGATCACATTAAAATGAGAAACTGGCTGGTAGAACAGGCTTTCTGTTCTGGAAGTAGAGAGCTTTCTGTGCCAGAGATTTCAAAGAGACTGATAGTTACTGTTTAATATGTGAGAGGACAATCAGGACTTAGGACTAGGGACTGCCAATCATGTAAGTGCATTCCTAAGAGTCTATGACCTAATAGATTCTGTCTAGTTGATGAATTCCACATAGAGTCTAAAATAATTGTCAAAAAGCTGTGCAATATCATCGAGGAATAAGACTGATACGACTGTGTCATTTTTACATAACCTACTATTTTATACAAACAGCATAGATCAAAACCATGCCCGATATCAGGTCCTATAAATGCTTATCTAAAATAATTTGACTACAAAAATTTCATCCAATTGTCAGTTTTATAGTTATCCCCTCTCCCTTCAACTTTCCATAGATTATATCCCCCAGCAAGAGATTTCTGCATTATTCATTACAGTATTTCTAGTATCTAAATAGTGCTTGGCATATAGTAGGTGTTCAATGAATATTTATTGAATTATGAACATTTTCTTACCTACAGTTTTGTGAAAAAGACAGCGGTATCTATCTACCTAGAGAAAATATTTCCCGTGGGTTCTTCTCTGCTTCCCCCATCACCCACCTACTCGTACTCATAATTGTTTCAAAGACTCCAAGAACATGACCAGACTAACTACATATAACTCCCCAGAGGTGTGACACCAGAGGTTACATTAACAGTGGCACCAGTAGATGAAAGTGCTTAATGTTTCTTTATGCTGTCCCATTTTCAATCATTATTTTCTAAAATGAAATTTTATTACCCATATTATACGAAAATAAAAGGGGAGGAAAGGGAAGATAATTACCTTGGCAAAACCGTCTTATGTATCGGGTCGCATCGCTGCAGAATCAAGAGACTGTTTTTCCTTTTTCCCGTGTGGGGGAAGCACAGGCGATGTGACACAGGCCACAGAGTCACAGGAAAGGGACTCGGCATTGAGGAACCGCCCCCTACCGGTGCGGTGCACACACAGCCGGCTTCCCAGGGGTGAGAATACCACGTGATGGGGTCCAGTGGGGTCCGTGCTGCTACACGGCAACCAACAACGGGGTTTCCAGGTGGAAGGAGGAAGCAGGTGACACAGTGGCCTGTCAGCGGGCTTAGACCGCCTTCGACATGTCATCAAGTGCCCGGATGTTGTGAGAGGACCCGAGAGGTACCTCCACTCCCTCACACTGGTGGTCACTCAACAAGTGACTGTGGGGATGGGAAGACGCCCTGCGAACCCCCAGAACAAGACACAGCCAAGCGACTTCTGGGGTTGGTTCAGCATCGCCTTCGACCAGGAGTGCAACCGGACCATGCAGTCCGTTTCCCTGCAACTCCCTGGGCGCCTCCTTTCCAGTCTAGCCACATCCACCACAGAGGAGAAACGGGCCCTTCTGCAGAACTTAGTTAATGTTCTGGGCTGTGCACTGAGACCTCCCAAGCCTCCCTTCAAGTGATAAAATGGACAATTTCATTTAGTCTCCCAGTGAGTTTAAGGTACTAAGTCACTACTTAGAATTGTTCAAAATGCTATCTCTGGTCTCCTCGCCGAGCCATGAGACAAACAATACTTCTGACAAGCTGAAGAATTCCTTGGCTGCCTGCTGTCTGCACAACAAATTTCCTTCATCAACTAATTCACTAATTTGGGGCTTCTTGAGAACTCAGCTAATTTGTAGGAACAGGTGGCTCATTCCATAAGTGTTCAATAAAGATTCACACATGATTACACATACAGCACTGCCTTAAAAACAAATGAAGAAATGTGTGTATTTATGGGGAAGCTAAAGAGACAGACAAGAGATTCTTCAGCAGCTAACAGTGTGCATCTGGTAAGCTGGCAAAAGTCTTCCAAAAACTGGTGGGGGAAGGGAACAGAAGCTGGTGACATAAGGACATAAAGTCCTTGTCACATGGACCATGAGCTGTTCTTGGAGAAACTACCAATAAGTGATGGATATGAAGCAAATAAGGCTGCACTGCTATTTGACTTTATTTTATTTTATTTTATTTTTGTCTATTCTTATGTTACCTGGCCTTGAGCTCATTTCTTCATGAAACATTTATTGCGCTCTTAATGGCACTTAATGTGTCAGTGCCATTTCAGTCACTGTAATCAACTATCTCCTTTCATCACAAAAAGAGGAGCGGGTGTGTGATGTGGTTAAGGAGGCATTATCTCCTTTACAAACTAAGTTAAGTGCAGAGACATAACTGGGACAGGTGAGAAACAAAGAGAACCCATGTAAAAAATTGGAACAGGCAATCATTGTGCCAGTTGCTCAGACAAAATATTTAAAAAAGAGAATGACAGCAACAATTCTGGTGGAAGGTTTGTTGAACTTAACAAGTTGACTATTTTCTGACAGGGAAGACACAACTTGCTTAAGAAAAATGCCTAACTTATGAGAAAAACAAGACACTAAGTGATTTTATTCTTAGTGTAGTTTGCTAAAAAGGACAATTATTTTTGCTAAGAGTTGTGTAAAGGGACATAGAAGTTCCTTTCCTGTTTCTTAATACAGAACTAGGAAACCTGTGTGGCTGTTGCATAAACCATTAACTTCAAACCAGCAGAACCAAGTAGAATAAAGGATAGTGAGCACCACAATAGTTTTGAATTAGCACATACCTAGCAGGGTGATAATGAATACAGTCATTTTTTATAACAGGAAATGAAGTGTACCAGCTAGTCCAGACAGAGGGACCCTTCTTTCCCATTTATAACCCTAGCTATCCTTCTGTTACTCTTTATCTAGGAAAAAGAAATGTTTGCATTTAAAAGACAGTACATACTTGCAGTGCTCTGAAGGTTTAAAATAAAGGTTAATGGAGGTGATGAATTCAACATAGTTCTGTAACACAAACATGATTTCTAAAAGAAACAGGATCCAGTTTCTACAACGGGTGATAAAATCATGGCAGTGAAAGTCCTTCAACTGGTACCTGGATTATTGGCCTTTACAAACGTGAAAAGTATTCCTTTTGAAAATAGACAAACATGGAGGTATATATGTACTTATTATTATTATTATTATTTTGGTTCAAGAGTACAAGAGAGGACTGGCAGGTGCAAGGTTGTGAGTTTGATCCGCAGTACCAAAAAAACAAAAACAAAAACAAAAACAAAACAAAACAAAACACCAAGATAGGAGTGATTCACTTATTTGCACTTTCATTAATTTGTTCATTTGTTTTAAAAACACTCGCAACGTCTAATGAACCGTGCATCAAAAGCTCAAGGCTATGAAGGCAAACAATGTTATCGTCATCGGCTGCAATAAAGGTCAGCAAGCTCTAACAGAGGGGTATGTGAGCTGCAGAGTGGGTCTCAACCAGATTTCTCAGCAGAGCTGATGACACATCTGAGAATAAAGTGAAGATGGATGAAGATGGGGTTTGGATGTAGAGAGCCGCTCTACAGCAAAGAGAAGGCACAGAGTGGCTCAAGAAGAAAGATACAATGTGTTACAAAAATAATAGTAGTTCGGGTGGTGCTGTAGAGATGGGAGCAGGGAACCATCGAGGGTAGGAGTCAAGTTCAGGATGTGTTTTTCTCATCGCCAGAGAGGAGCCCCTGCCCAGCAGCCTAGGCCAGTGTTGGCCCACTCTTAGTGTGTCCAACCTGGCCAAGAACTTCACTGGCCACCCGCCCACCGTGGACCCCGGAGCACGGCAGGCCTTGAGGCACCCACGGGTGGTGAGCACCGCAGCCTCTTTGTCTGTGAAGAATCAGCCCCGCTGCATCTCCCAGAACCTCTGCAAACGCGTCCCCTCCCGCTCCCAGGGCACCGGGTCTGCCTGGCCCTGCCCTGCCGGAGCGGCCGCGGAGGGAGCTCGGCCTGCGCTCTCAGCAGCACCGCAGAGGCACGCTGGGCTCCCAGGTGGCCGCGCTCTGCCAGTGCTCTCCTTTGAAACAGGCCTGGTGGCCAGTGGTGTGTGGAGCACGCCTGAGCCCGGCCCCTGCTGGCAGTGGGCCTGCGTTTGGAGTGACACGGTGGAGGTGGCCCAGGAGCCTGGGACTCTCTTGTCTGGGGGCCTGGCCTGGCATTGGTGCCCCTTTTCATGGGCAGCTGCTCTGTATGGGGGTGGGGAGGGACAGGTCATGGCCTTCACCGTTTCCCTCATCCCGTGGCTCTGTCTCAGACCAAAGGGGCTCGCAGCGCTGGGTGGAGAGTGTCCTGCGGCCCAGGACCCTCTGGACCATTTATTTCCGGCACTGCTCTTTCATCCACAGAGCCTTCCTCTGTAGCTCCCCTCGTTCTCTGCCATCCTAATCCTTCAGATTAGGCGCCAGTGGCAGGGCCAGCTTTGGGCTTTGCTAGAGTGCAGGTTCCAGGTGCTTCGGCTGGACCAAGGGCTCTGGATTAAATCTACGCAACCCCTACCTCCCGGCCCAGATCTCTGTTCCTTCGTGGCGCTTGCTGTCAGAGACCCCTCCGGGCCGCGGACTTGCCAGGACCCGTGTCTGACCTTGGCCCTGCTGAGCTGACGGAGAGGGCTCCTGTGCACCACTCCGCTTCTCTGCAGAGTCCAGCATTGCCTCCTTTTCCCCCTTGGGTGCCCATTTCATCCCTCAGGTGCCTCCATCCCAACTGTCAGGGTTAAAGGGAGCCCCCACCTCTGCTAGCTGGGGGACGGGGCCACTTGGGCCAAGGTAGAGGGTTCCCCCTTAGAATTCCCTTGTCAGCTCTAGTCCCATCCTTCGGTACCACCCATTGCTTTCCTTCCAGGGGCCGCTGCGCCCGCCTCTGCAGCTTCAGGAGGGCGCCATCTAGTGTCTATTTTGGGCATGGGCAGCCTGAGGTGCGCCATAGACGTCCACACTGCATACCCACAGTTCTCCAAAAGGAAGCAGCTGCTGCGTTGCAGGAGGGTCCCGGTGCCTCCATCCCAGCTGTGTGGGTTAAAGGGAGCAGCTTCTGCGCGCCTCTCCCTGGAACTTAGCCACGCGGTGTGCCCTGTCTCTGAACCCTAGGTGCCTGGGGTACTGGCCCTGCTGTGAGAGCTGCCCTTGCCGGTTCCACACTACGACCTTTCGGGGCATTATCCTTTTATTCCGGGCCCCACCAGGTCTCAGGCTAGGGGGAGCCCTTGTGGAAGGTGGGGCGGTGTTGGGGGGCTCCTTTCCCAGAGGCTGCCATGGCATTACCCCCTACCCCCACCATCACCCAGGATGAAGCCAAGGCCTCTCTCCGCTGCTGCTTTCAGTGGGTGAGAAGGACCGAGGCCCAAACTTTCACCTTACCTAGGGCCCTGTCAGCTGGGAGAGTTTGAGCCCTCCCTTAGCTGCTCCCAGTGGGCACCCTTGGGCCACACGCTCCCCTTTCTGTGTGTGCCACCTCCAGTGGGACACCAAGTCACAGAGACTGCTCTGTGCCAAGCTGATTAGGCCTTGTATGCCTCTGTCCCCACCGCTCTGGGCAGGAGGGAACGGAGAATCTAAGACTTAGAGTCTCAGACTTTCCTACCACTTGCCCAAATATCTCTAGGGTCCTGAAGCCCTGGGGATTATTTCCTCTCTTTCCTGGGGTAGGCGTGGTCCTGAGAGTTGGACAAGGGAGTCTGGAGTCTTGGGCCTTGGAGAGGTTCATCCCATAGGCCCTGAATGGCGAATATTCAATTATTTATTTTGTGCACCCAGTTTGTGAATATATCCTCCGTATTCAATAAACAAGCAGTACTCCCCAGGGAAGGCGGTCCATTCACCTCCTTCCCCAAATAAATAAATGTCACATATGCTAAACTAAGGTCTTGGAATGGCAGGGAACCATTTCTTTGATGTGTGATGTGTGGGGTTTGAATTCTGGAGGAGGCTGGACTAGAAGCAAGAAGAGGGT
Source organism: Dasyprocta punctata (assembly GCA_004363535.1). Lineage (NCBI taxonomy): Eukaryota > Metazoa > Chordata > Mammalia > Rodentia > Dasyproctidae > Dasyprocta > Dasyprocta punctata. The sequence goes on along the minus strand of RJWM01007852.1, from coordinate 53,633 downwards.
TTCAGAATTCAGTGGAGAGATGATAATAAAAAAAGTTGTGGAAATGACAAGCATACAGATACGAGGCTGAGAAGGTAAGGTCTGGTGTAAAACTGGATCAGAGATAAGTTCAAAGAAATTTGGATAATTAAGATTCTCAGTTAGGCCAGGATAGGAGCCCCTTCCATCACAGAAGAGAAGAAGTAAGGTATTTTGGAAGAAGCAAGCTTGTGTTCTGTTTTGGACTGTTTGGGTTTTTGCTGCCTACACAGGACTGAAGTAGAAACATCTTGTAGATCATTGAGGTTTGGGTCAGCATCTCAGCAGGTAAAGGCTGAGGCTATGAACATGTAAGTGGTACCTGAAGCCACAGCCTGGCTGAGGTCACCTAAGGAGTAGGTGTGGAATGGAAAGGGAAAGAAACAAGGAAAAGTCCTAGGGAGGATAGTATTTCTGGATCAAGAAAATGAAGATAAAAAGGAGACAAGGGAAGAACATTCAGAGTGGTATTTCCCAAGACAGAAAAGAGCATTTTGATACAGGTAGATGTGTCAAATGCCTTCGAAAGACAGAAGTGAAATAAATCAGACACACAAGATTAAATATTGCATAGTTATAAATAAAGAGCAAAATAAAAGACATAGCAGGAAGTAGGGAGATAGATCTTTCTCAAAGGGGAAGATGATCAAGAGATGGAGGGAATGGGAGGGAAGGCAGAGAAGGAATGAAAAATGAATTAAGGTGTGTTATGTGCATGTACCAACTCCCCGCGATGGAATGCAAATATTATAAACTGCAAATATGTCTCAAGAAAGAAAAGGATTCAAGAGATGGAAAGAGGGGGTAAGGGGGGAAGGAAAAGGGAAGAAAAAATGGAATCAAGATGTATTATACACATGTACCAATTCCCCACAAGGAATTAAACACATATTTTGTACTACAAACATGTAGTATAAAATAAAAAGTTCATGTACTTTGGCAACAAAGGATGTCATTGATAAGTTTATTGGTGTGGTGTGTGAAAAACCAGTGGTATGAGTTGGAACAAAGGAATATTCATGGACGAAAGCATTAAAGGTACATACCTGTTTTAAATACACTTTTAAACGGCATGCTTTAAAGGATGGACAAGTTTTATCATAGAACACAGAGGAGGATTACAACATTAGGAAAATAAGAGATAAGAAAAGATGGATGCAATTAACCCAAACTTGATATGCAGCATGAGGAAAAATCAATAGTGCACAGAAGTAACTGAAGATAAAGGGCAGAAAAAATGGGGAGACAGAAGTAAAATAAGGCCCTTTGGTTTGAGGGCAGAAGTGCTAAAGCCCTAGTGAAGAACTGTCCATATATATATATATATATATATATATATATATATATATTATATAATGATATTCCAGGAAGGTGTATGTTTTGTAGAGATATTCCAAAAAGTTTTAAATTTCTCACTGGTTTAAAATGGACATCATTAGCTCAACCAACATGAGTGAACACTCTTCATAGATGGCTGGATTTACTCCTCATTGGATTTGCTACTTTCTAAATTATTCCATTATTTCTATATTTTAGAGCACGGCCCAGCACTTCCCCAACTTTCCTGCTTCATTACAGAAAATGGATGGCATTGACACCTAGCCTCAGACAGGAAATGATCCTCAATTTGGACCGCGTTGCCAGGGAGGAGATGCCAGATCACTTGGTTCTCAGAGAAAAGTAAATGTGAAAAACTGATTTTCTTAATTTCATGAAATCCCTCTCCCCCCACACCAAATCCCACAGAATTTTCATGCCTTAAAAAAAAACTCTCTGATGCTAGTAGCGCAAATGATAAAACGACTCAGTATTAAACCATACGCCCTGCAGCACCCAATCGTTCTTTCCAGTGAGAAATACGATGTTCGAGTTATAACCTAACTGGTACCCGTAAATAATATGCCATCCAAAAAGAAGTTGGAGGAAGTTTCTTAAGTGCTGTCCTAGCTTGTCTTAATTGCAGTCCTAACAGGAGCGTAATTATTTGGGAGGATGCCTGTGTGTTTTTCAAGCAATCAGATTTTTCATATCCAGACAGCACTTCCTCCAAAGATGACTTGCTAATACAGTTGCATTTGCAAGCAGCATTAACATGATTTTATTTTGCATGTGTCATTTAGATTTGCCTAGGAGTTTTGTTTTGATTTGCCTTAGCTAATTTTGCAGCAGGACAAGTCCAGAAAATTCTTCAGTGGTCGTGGCTTGCACGAAGTTCATCTGGCAGCCCCGTGCTTTGTAAAATAAGTGGCCTGCCATGTTTCTATTAATTCATTTCTGCCAAGCGAAAATCCAATTTCAGGCTGAAATACCTCCTCCTCCTTGCATTTACTGAACTTGTTTTGTAACAATACAAATATATATATATGTCTGAGAAAGAAAATGTAACTTGAAAGTAGAGAAACCAGTAGTGTTTTTTGTTTTGCTTTGTTTTGTTTTTGTTGCCTTCACTTCAAACAAATGTATGCTTAGGCAGCAGAGACAGCAGTGTATGGCCCTTCATTCATTTCCCCAGAGAATGGTTTGTCAACTGCTAGGAAAGGGGTTATTTTACTCTGCAAAACGCATATCAGACCCTCTGACAAGCGGCAGTCATTAAGGTCTGTTTTGTGCAATGATCTTGCAGGCTGGGACGCCATCCCCCGGGGCACTTTAACCCCATTTATTCCTCTCAATTTTCCTCTAGGTTTTTAGCTACAAGAGGAGGAAAATAAATTAAATTAACAAAATCCATTTGGAAAATGAAGCTTTTGTGATGGGTTCCAGGAAATGTTTAGGGCAGGCATTGCATATGACCAGCGTTTCCACTCAACCCGAGATGACTGGGCTGCGATGCGTGGGCGGCGACGCTCTTGGCAAAACCGGGATTTGAGGCCACAGCTCTTGAGCCACCTGCACGCCGAGTCATGTACTGGGTGTCTGTGACTCCACAGGGCCTTCCCATCGCCTCGCCTGCGCGCCGCAGAACCTCAGTGTGCTATTGCTGGTTGGTAGTACACGGGGGATGGCGGCGTGTGTTGGAGTGGGTTCAGTGGAGTCGGGCTCCTGTAGAGATTCCAAATTGCAATGTGACTACACGGGGTTTACAGACGGCTTGCATGCTGAGAGAGAGAGAGATGTTCAGCAAAGAGAGCGTCAGGAAGAAAGCACACACCCGATGGAGAAGCGGGCTCAGCCACGAACCCTTTCGGAGCATCTCCGTGGACGGCTTTGCTGTGCCAATAAGATGTGAAATGCTTAACATAAATATCAGCTCAGCGAGTGGCAGGGATGTGCGGGTGTCCTGGAAAGAATGGCAGAATGCAGTTCGAGGGCCTTTCCTGGGCACCTGTGGCCCGATTTTTGGCGAGCCACTAGACCTCCCAACTTCACAAACAGGGCAGGCTGACCCCTGCTTGCAAGGTGAAGTGATGCAGTAGGTAGAGGATCGCCTGGTCCTCACAGTGAATGAACTGACCCCTCCGGCAGGCACGGAAGAGGCGAAAGTTAAAACGGGATCCCTGTGGAGTCTAAAGTATTTCTTCTTTTCTTTTAATTTCTAAAGCTTCTTCTCCTACTGGCATAAAAACTCAAAGTAGCAACTATCTTATTTTTATCCTACAGATGGGACTACTGAGGCACAGAGATACAGGATTATTTGTTTAGGGTAAATATAACATGCACTCATTAGACAGCCTATGGTGATGGTACAAAGTCACAGTTCCAAGCTTCCGAGTTTGGGAAGGCAGGGCCTGGCCTATCACATGTCCCACATTAACTACAGAGCTACACCTCCCTGGGGGCTGGCTGAAGAACTGCCAAGGTAAATGCCTCAAACGCACAGTGGGTTTTTGGGAACTGTAACATAAAACATCCGCATGAGAGATCCATTTCCCATAAATACCTGTTTGATTTGATTTGGGCTGCTCAAAGAATATCTTTGAAAATATCAAAGGCCTTAAAATTGCAATGTTATTAACTACCTTCACATTTGGAGTGGCTGCCTTGTGGTGCTGCTTGAAAATGTTTTATTGTATGAAAGGAAGGAAAAATATGACATTTCATAACACTGTTTTGTTAGTTTTAGCATATCATTAGAAATGAACTTTCATTTCTCTTATTTTTCTAGTAAAATGTCATAAGAAAATAACAATTGATACTTTCCATTTCTTTTATTATTATTCTCCTGTTGGAACCTTACTTTGCCAGTCATATCAAAGTGAGGATGTGATTGACCCAATGAATATGCATAATTTTAGAGTGTATACCAGTTTTCATGGTACATTCAACCTGGTATTGACATTTCAGTTGGATATATTATGATGCTATGAAACATTGCACTAGGAATAGTAGGGAATCATGATTTTAAATAGCATTTAATTTGATTCAGAAATCTCCTGAAAAGGGTACAAGAATATCCCTTTTGCTTTCCACGAATAATGGAAAAATATTAATGTCCTTTCTCTCCCTCTCTCCTTTCTGTGCTAGTTACCTCTACCCCTGAATCTCCCTTCTTTCATTCAGTACTTATTTATTGAGGGCTGTGTGGTCATTGGCTAAGATTCCCTGAGACAGAGTGTGTTGCTAGGATGTGGACTTCTCCATGCTAAAACTGAGAAATGCCTTGGAGAACTGGGAGGAGCTGGCCATTGACCTCAGGAGTTTACTTTGGCCCAGGTTTTCCTTTAGGTGCTGGGCATTCCATTCGCGTATGTAAAGGAGACCCTTCCCATGTAATATACTTCCCAGTAAAGAGGGACAGAAAAGGTGCTCTGGCAACGTAAGTGCTAGGACGGAGGATACAACACGACGTGAGAGACAGTGATGAGGAAGGCAAGAGGACTCTTGTTTTGGGTGGCCCGACATGGCCTTTCTGCCTAGGTGACATTTGAGCGGGGTGCTGAAGGGCATGAGGGAATGAGACGCAGGGCTTCTCAGGGAGGAATCATTGCAAGGCCCAGAGTCAGGAGCATGCAGGCAACGTGAGGGATGGGGAAGGAGGCCTGTGCACCCCAAACAGGCAGGAGACCGGCCATGGGATCTGAGGAGCCACTGCGGAGCGTGTGAGCTTTCGTTGAGTCTCATAAGAAACCACTGAGATGTTACTCAAGATTATAGAGCCCCCCGAGGGAAAGATCCAATCAAAGAATAGGCGATTGAAATGATCTGACCCTTCTCAGAAGAAGAGGTACAAATGGCCAACAAATACGTGAAGATATACTCAGATTCACTGGTCATTAGAGAAATGCAAATTAGAACTGAGACTCCATCATACTCCAGAAATACTGATCACCATCAAGAAATCAAATAATACAAAGTGCGACCCTGCCTCAAAAAACTAGGGCCCGGGAGTTCAACTCAGTGGCTTAAGCACCTGCCCTGGCAGGTGCGAGGTTGTGAGTTCGATCCCTGGTGCCGGAAAAAAAAAAAAAATCAAATAATAACAAAGGCTGGCAAGGCTGAGGGGGAAAGGAAGCCTTTCACATTGTTGGGAATGTAGACAAGTACAGTCACTCTGGAAATCAGTATTGGAGATTCCACAAAAAGTTTAAAATATGAATGCCATTAAACCCAGCTATTCTTCTTCTGTGTATCTTTCCAAAGGGTTAAAGACATCATTTAACAGCCATTCACACCACGTTTATAGCAGCATAACTCATCATAGGCAAAGCTTGGCAGGGCCTTATGTCTATCAACAGATGAATAGATAAGCAAAATATGGCATTTACACACCATGGAATAGTATTCTTCTGTAGAGGAGGATAACTTTGAGTCATTGTTAGGAAAATGGATGCACCTTGAACCCATAGTTCTAAGTGAATTAAATCAGGCACACAAGCTTAAATATTGCATGGTTTCTCTTACATGAGAAATAAAAAGCAAAGTAAACCAAAGAGCAAAATAAAAGATAGACAATAGCAAATAAAGAGATAGATCTTTTGCCAATGAGAAGGAGACCAAGAGATACTGGGGTGGGGAAGGAGAGGAGAGAAAAGGGTTGTAAACGCAGTTGAGAAGCATTATGTTCACGTATCAATGACCCACAATGAATGTTTTCATCATGTACTGCAAGCATGTCCTAATGAAAAACTATTTAAAAAAAGATCACATGAAAGTTTCTAGTTGCTGTGTAGAGAATAAATCAGTTAGAGAAAAGAATAGGAGACGAGTTAGTAGATTCTTGTCACAGTCCTTCTATTAGAGGCAAGTTTGAATACGAATTGCTGTTTATCTTCTAATTGTTAAGCCAAGTCCCATCTGAAAGTTACTGTTCACAACAACGTATGTCACTATTTTAGAGTAGAATCTGGGACATTCTTAGCAATTGGGGTTTGTCTGTGCTCTAGGAATACGACATCCACTATTCCTCATTACCTAATATACACTGCCCGTGAGACACAATTTCCTCAAAAGTCTCTGTTAACCGAAGGTAAATATTCAATGTACCTGACTAGTTTCTCAGTGATGTCAGAAAACCAGACTGTCACTTTGAACCATAACTGAAATAGACAACACTACTGTTCAAAAGAGAAACACTTTCAAAAGCGAGTTTGGAAAAAAGACTTCTCATGAGTCTGATGGTAGAGATAATAATTTTGAATTATCTTAATGTGCTCTTGTCTTCTGAATTCCTTCATGCACACATCCAGCCAATAGTCCCAGGGAAGATGCATGAAAGTCAGGACTGCACAGGTACAGCGGTACTGATATGGAGGCTTGGGTATCCAGATCCTTGGAACTGGTGTATGACAATCATTTTAAACAACTGATTCTGTTCAAAATGACCAGGATTATCTGAGATCCTTTAATTTCAATTAACACATGACTATAGTCTTGATCTTGGCTGCCCCCAAAAGCCAGTGGGCTGTTATTGGGAGCTGGTGAGCTTTTAGGAGGCAGGGAAAGAAGTTAGGTCATTACGGGAACAATTTGAGGGGATCCTGAGATTCCATCCCCTTCTCTTCTCTGTCTTTGCTTCCTGGCTACCATGAGGTGAACAAGCCCCCTCCACTCTGTACTCTTGCCCTGTTCTACTGTGTTATCACAAACCCAATGCAACAAGACCATGTGTCCATGCGTTCAAACAGTGAACCAAAATAATCTGTATTTCCTTACAACTGATTGGCTTAGGCATTTTGTCATAGTGATAGAAAGCTGTCTAAGAAACACACTGAACACTTGGCATGAAACACAAATCAGATATATTTGTGCTGTTTCTATAATGTAGAACGGACAGTTTTACTGTCATTTTGGCTGAGGAATGAGGCTTAGTGTTCCGGGAAGAAGAACATGGCTTAGAAAAGGGCCAAGCGAGAAAGGAAGATAAAATGAAAGAGCCTCTTCTTTCCCCAAGAATTTCCTCGAAGGAATAAGCAAGGAGAGAGTGCATTTAGAGAAGACCTATCTTCATGCTACCAGTGGGGAGCGGAGGAATGATGAGGAAGAGCGAACCATTGGGCTATAGGGCGGACACCACAGTGGCAGCTCCATCAAAGTGAAAGGACCTCTCCACAATCTTCAACTCCTGTGTGGAATGGAAGGTGTGCAGAAGTTTCTTCCCACACTCTGAAGGCCAATAGCAGGAGGGAACCTGTCTGGAGAGCTTTGAGGGGGCTTCTTCTCCATTGTTCCTACCATGGCCACCCTCTAAACCTTACCCAGAAGAGCCCCAGAAAATAGCACAGGCACCATCAGTGAAATCAGAGGGGCCTCCCCTCCTGGACAACAGGACCGAACTTACTCCTTCCACACATAAGACGCCATCTTTGGGAACAAGAAGGTGTGAGAAGAATTCTGAAAAGGCCAAGAATTTTCATGTAGGAGAGTATTTTAAATAGAAGTAGAACTAAGAAAGACAACTGGCACAATGAAGTTTCTCTACCACCCAGGAGGAAAGTGAATGCTCATAAAAACCAGGCCAGTTTCAGAAAAATGAAGATACTGCTTTGACTCGGCCTGTTTGAGTCTGGGGCGTAATTGTCTGATCTCACAACTTCAACATCACCCGTGGATCCACTGCAGGTTTAGCCCTTAATCCCAAATCTGGCCTTGTGGGGGAGATTGAAGTCCTGCTGGGGTGTCTCTTGAAGTAAGTACTCTGTAGAAGTATATCCACATTAGGCGGGGCCTAAAGACAAAAGGATTTAGGCAGTGATGGTCATTAAGAAAATTAAGTTACAACTTAGGTACAAAAGTAAATATGCAAAGTAAGAAATAAGCCACAATGATTGGAGATTTATTGGAGATTGGAGATTCCATTTCTTGGTTTCTGTCATCTCTTTTCCTTCCACACAGTTCCATGGAAATTTGTATCTCTGGTGCTTAGTTTATCTCCATGGGTTATCCTGTTTTCTTTTAGCACACGAGTAGCAGAATCAAGTTTATGGTATGACAAGTAGCAAACGAGCAGATCAGCACATCCTACTTCCTGTGCATGACTGTCCTTGCTGGAGAAAGGACAGTGTGATCAAGGTCATCCGATGCTCAGTCCCACACCTTTTGCCCACTCCCTCCTGTTCTATTCTCCTTCTGGGACTTGAGATCCATAATGGGGGATATAACAACTGTTTCCTATTGCTGAAGGTAACATTAGGAGCATTTACTGTCTGTTAGCCAAAGAATCTTTATGGGGGTAGAAGGGAGAAAAAATATTTGCTGAGCATTCTCTTAGCAGCTGTGCTAATAACCATTCTAGGGGCTTTACTTTATTTTTCTATGGAGAAAAATTTTTGCTCCATATTTTTTCCTAATAAAATCAAACAAAACATATATCGAACAGCTAAACAGTACAGTTTTCTCCACTGGGTAAATTAAATAAGACAATATATGTGAAATACTTTGTAACTATACACCATGCTAAATAAATGTAAACTATTGTTATTATTGTTATTGTTGTTATTACTTTACTGCTTTGGGGCATAAAAGTTAAATTGGTTTCTAAATATGCCTGACTTCACCATCAGGGTGTTGCTGAGACCTGAAAATTCAACGCTACCTTCCTTTGGGGAATAATGAAGGAATTATATGGGTAGAAAGAGCAACATTTTTAAAGAAATGCCAAGCAAATGAACATGACTTCTTGAGATACCTCCAAACAAAAGAGGCAGCGAGCACCTGCCTCTCCAGGTCTGGCCTTCATCAGTGAGTGGAAAGCGATGCAAGCTTCAGAGCAGATGCACCAGTGGTTTAATTTCATCTTTGGCTCAAGGCCTAACATTCCTTCCTGCCTCTTCCCAGCTCTCCTACCTGCCTTGTTTAGGGAGATGTTGCCAAACAAGATTGAAAACTCATTGATTTTCCATTTTGATCCAGCTACATTGTTGGTTGTATTATTCTTCAGTGATGCTAGTTAAATATTTAATGGAATCTTAAGAGAAAAATTCTGTCTGTGTAACTAACATAAGCATACAGTTAGGCTGCCTGAAAGGATCACATCTTGAAGCTGAATGTCAGAGTACCAATAGTACCTTCACAGTATTCCAGAAAGATGCCGACGGGCAACGCCCCCCATGATGCCAGGGTGCGATGCCTTTTTTCCATGGCCCAAAGGTATTTAGAGTGAGAAAGCCGATCCAAACCCACCTCAGGCTAATTCCTTCATCTGCACATCTGAATCACAGTTTATATTTTCGAACAAAGATGGCGAATCTGATAATTAGTCTCTTTGACCTTTATTGGGCAGATCTTTACATTTTTGATATGTGCAACACATATTTATGCCTTCTGAAATGAACAAATAAAAATTTTCAAATGTTATATAGTAACATGTCTTAAGGCAAAATTAGCAAGAAGGGGTGGATGTTGCAGACAAGTGAATTGTGTCTCAAACAGTGAAATCATTTAAAATGATTCCCCAGCTGTGCAGTCTAACTCAGGAGGTGGCAGACTGACATGGCTGTGGGTGTTCTTTATGAAAGTGGCAGTTACTACCCAACAGAGAAGACTCTGATGACTTGGAGACAGTCTGTCTGGTTACTGCCAGCCTGTATCATTCCCAAAACCACTGTGCTAATTCAAGCCCTCTTTATCATTTCTCTGTCAACATTTCCTTTGCTTATGTCCATATGTATGATCTGAGTCCCTTTTGACTGTGATTCTTAGTGATCTTTCTCTTTATTTCCTTCCTAGCAGTGTCACCGTGATATAACTCACATAAGACACCCACTTAAAGTAGGTCCAGTGGATTCTAGAATTTTTATTGTGCTGTCTGTACATCACCACAATCTAATTTTGGAGACTTTTCTCGTCAGCCCAAAGAGAAACCCTGTACCTATTTGTGGTCCCTACTTATTCTTGCTTATGCTCCCTGACCTTAGTTGCAGAAAACAATTAACTTACAGTCTCTATAGATTTGCCAATTCTGTCCATTTCCTATAAATCATACAATATGTTGTCTTGTATGTCTAGCTTGCTTCTTTTAGCATAATGTTTTCAAGATTAATCTATTTAGCATATATCAGTATTTTTATTGCCAAATCATACTGCATTTTGTGAATATATGACTTTTAAAAAATCTATTTAATAGTTGATAGACATGTAGGTTTTTTATACTCTGGCTATTAAGGATAATGCTGCTTTGAACATTCATGTATACATCTTATGTGGACATATGTTTTTATTTTACTTGAAATAGAATTACTGGATCCTATGTGAACTCTGTGTTTAACTTTTTGAAGAATGGCCAGTCTGGTTTTCAAAGCAACTGGGCCACTTTGTATCCCCATCAGTAGAATATGATTACTCAGTTTCTCCATCTTGTCATTACTTGTTCCTAGCTATCATCCTGGTGGGAGGGGAGATGTTACTCATTGTGGTTTGATTTGCATTTTCCAGATACCTATTGAAGTTGGGCATCTTTTTCAGATGTGTATTGACCACCTGTATATCTTCTTTGGAGAAATGGCTAGTCTAATACTTTGAGCATTTTTTAAAACTATGCTGTAACAATTCTTTACATATTCAAGATACAAATCCTTAATCTGTTGTATTATTTGAAAATATGTGTATTTTCCCATTCAGAGTTGTCTTTTCACTTTGTTCATGGTGTATTTTGAAGCACAAAAGTTTTTAATTTCAGTAATGTCTTATCTAATGTACTAATTTTCTTGTCACTGAAACACGATGCCTAACACCCCAACTTAAAAACTGAGAAGCTTAATTTGCTCACAATTTCAGTCTCTAATGAACTGGCTTCAAAGCAAGTCCACCGTGGTGGAAGGGCATGGTGGAGCAAAGATGCTTATCTATGGAGGGCAGGAAGTGGAGCATGGGAAACCCACCAGTGAGGAACAAGTGAGGGACTGTGAATAGTATCCAAGGTCATGCCTCCATGACCTACCCAGACAGCAAAGGAGGATACTTTACTAATCTTCTGTGTTTCTTAATCTGATGAGGTTGACTTGCCAAGATTAATGGTCATGTCTAATTTTCTATTTTACTGTTGGTTGCATTCTGATGTCAAATGTAAGAAATGATTGCCTAACTCCAGGTCATGAAAATTTTACTCCTGTATTTTCTTCTAAGAGCTTTATAGTTTTAGTTCCTATACTTAAGTCTAAGGTTCACTTCATTAACCTTTGTGTATCATGTAAGGTAGGAATCCAACTTCATTGTTTTAACATGTGCATCTGCAGTTGTCCTAACATCATTTGTTAAAAGGGTGATTTTTCTTGTACATAAATCTAAGGGTTCACTGGACTCCTTATTCAAATTCATTCAGCAGTATACTGCTCCTTATGGCTCTGGATTTTAAACTTGGACTTCATGAATCTCAGCCCCAGGAGATCTTTCATGATAAGCTTCAGTGTGTTTTTATCACTCAGCGCTTGGTGCGATCCTCTCACTAATCACACCTACCCTTTGGAATCACCAATGTACATGTGACAGCAAGAAGAATCCCTTATGTGAAGGAGCTGCCAACTTCAACCCTATCATTTTGTAGCTGATATTAATGAAGTCTAGAGAAACTAAAATTCAATGCCTAGTATTTTCCTGTTTTACATTTGTTGACATTTTGTTCTTTAATTAAGTAACTCCTTGTGTATTTGTTTTATCTGACTGATTAGATCATAATCTTCTTGAACATCTACAGGAGCTTCATTTCATTTGATTTTTGGTGCCTGTTGTATTAAAATACATACTTACTCTAATAGGCTGACATTTCTATTGTCTTCCTAAATTGTCTCCTGATATTATTCAAGAAAGCATTTACTTTTAAGAGGACCTAGGCTATTTTTTAACTGACAATAATGTACTAGTCTGTTTCCATTTTACCAAAGAGACAGGATTTAATCTTCCAAAAGACACATTTAGGTATGCTTGAGAAAATTACTAAATTTTTGTGAACTTCAGCTTCAAGCTGTAAAATAACCTAAAACCTACCTTGTATGTTTTTTCTTGGGTATTAGACAAGTGCTTAATGTTTAGTGATTGCTCGCACATGGTATCTGTCTAGGGAATGTTAGTTACTTTTATCATATAGTCATTCTGATTCCTGGAAATATATCTAGGTTAGCGTCGGTCATTAGCAGCATGAGGATTGGATAGTATTTTTGTTTTAAGCCATTGAAGCAGGTCTTCATCAGCTTCAACTTCATCAGCAGTTTCTCGGATTGCTAACTTTCTTGCAATAAGTATAAAGGCTTAGAAAAGCGTATACAACAGATACTTGACAACCAATAGTTTCTGCCCACCCCACATCAATGCACATGTCTAAAGAAGCTGGTTTTATTAACTAAGTAAACTTCCTGGCTCCAGCTTCCAGAGAAGGAAAAGCCTACATCTCATGATACACTATCTCCATTAAGAAGAACATTCCCCCATGTAAAGCATTATCACTAGTAAAGTTTCCCCATTAGTTTTCAGTTTAAGGTTTTTCCTCTTCTTTTTGAATCTGAGTAAAGCTGGCTTAACTGGTATTTTTCCCCCCGTAGCAGAAGTTTGGGGGAAAGATGTGCATCCAGAAATCTAATTACATATCTTAACTGTAACCTGAGAAGTTTAAAATTCGCAGGTGCACTTTATCTGTCAAAAATGGAAACAGTTGGCAAATGTAGAACATAAAGGTGGAGATTTAGTGTCCTGCTGCATGAATTGCTGCTGCTTTTCTATGTTTATTACTTCATGGTCAATCAAGGAGATAGCTCCCAGGAGTTTGGTATCTTTCTCCCTATGTGCTACATCATGAAGGGGGAAGGAGAAAAAAATATTCTCTTTGTAACATATTTCCAATTGGAATAAAGTATTTGGTTCACAAATCCTTGAATGAAGGAATGGCATTAAATGCTCTAATCAGTTTCTGAAATCTTTTTTTAAAGTCAGCAGACCAGGCCATCGCATTATTATCATTGTGTCTATACAGTTCTTTCAGTACAGTAATTTCTCAGTAATTGTATGCATATGTGCACATAATTAGGACAGCCACTCAGAAACAGGACTGCTCAGCAACCATCAAAACCGTATTTCTGCACTGGCTTTGCATTTTACCACCAATAGCAATTACACTGAAATAATTTTGTGACACTGAAACCCTAATTATTGAGCAGAACATAACTGTTTTGCTGAGCACCAAAACTACAAAAGACTACATGTGTATAAGACACCAAATGATGTAATTACCAAAAATGAATACAGCAGAAGTGACCAAAAGAGATCAAGAGCAGAGCCATTGTACAGCACCCATCATCCTTTGCAGCACATTCCCTGTGCGCCAGCAGCACCCAGTCACTCTGAGCAGTTAAGGGCTTGCCCCCTAAATGATTCTGGGTACTGGGGTTACCAGGTCTTACATAAATGGCCAACATGATTCCCCTCCTAAGCAAATAAGGTAATTATGGGGTACCACTAAGTTGCCCCAGGATTCCTTGACTGACAGATTTGCAAAGTTCAGAAGTACATCTGAGAAGGCTCTGCTAGCACTTCATTCCACAGTCCAAAACAAGCAAAGGTAACACTTCTATCTTCCCCTTTTCTCTCCATTGTTATCACTATGAAGTTTTATGTGCTTTTTTTTTAAAACATAAAATCAACCAAGACTTAACTTCAACTTATGTGAAATTAAATGCAAATAATAATGGTTCAAAAATGTTCAGATTTCTTTGTTCCAGAAAAAGACCCAGTATTTTTTTTGAAACCTCTTTCTTTGGTACTGGATTGAATCCAGGACTTCGCACATGCTAGGCAAGCACTCGAGTTCAGAGCTGCATCCCAGCCCTTCTTCAAAGCATTCTTGATGAATAGTGACTATTCTCTGAGAACGGAAAAGATGCTTTCAAATATCTCTTAATTCATTTCCCAATATTAACATATGTAAAATAACCTATTATAAACTCAATAGACACTTTAAAGTATTTAGTGAAGTCTAACAATCATTTATGTTTATAATCTTAATATACTTGCAATAAAAGGGAACTTCCTAAACTCAATGAATATTATCTATATAAACTTATAGTAAAGATCCAAATTATAAAAAATTACCAAAGTTACTGCCAGTTCAGAATAAGACAAGGATGTCTGTTATTGCTACTTAAAGATAACGCTGTTAGAAAGTCTCAGGAAATGTGATAAGACAAGGGAAATAAGTGCAGAAAAAGAATTTGATATAATTGGACAATGGCTCATAATTAAAAACTTCAAGCATTCAAGTATAGATGGAATATACCACAATACAAAAGAGGTCTGTGTCACAAACCTGTAGTCAACAACTCATCAAATGGGGAAAAACTTAAATAGCTTTCTGAGCTCACCTTTTGTGGTCAATATAGCATTGGGTGTCTTAGTCATAATGGTAAGGCAAGATAAAGAATTAAACAGCATCAAATAGGAAAGGGAGAACAAATTATTGCTATTTGAAGACAACATAATTTTATACACAGAAATATTTAATGACCCAACCAAAAACCTGTTAGAATATTGTAATGTCTCTTGTTTTCTTCAAAATAGCAGTCTATATTTAAAAAAAAAACTGTTAGAATTGATGAACAAATTCAGGGAGGTTTTAGAATACAAAACCAATGTATGAGAATCAGTAGTGTTTTTATGCAACAATGAGGGCATTGCTGAGAAAGAAATCAGTAAAGCAATCCCATTCATAATAGCCACAAAAAATACTTAGGAAGCTAAATAACCAAGAATGTGAATGGTCTCTACAACAAGAATTACAGAGCACTGATGAAAGAAATTGAAGGGGAGACACACACACACAGTTTGCAATGTTGATTGATTGGAAGAATTAATACTACTAATATGTACAATGACAACCCCGAGCAAAAAAACGAAGACGGAGGCATTATGATAACCGGCTTTAAAACATACGACCAAAACAACGGCTATTGTTGTAAAAACAGACCTGTACACCAATGGAACTGACTAGAGAATCCAGTAAATCCACATATTCACAGCCAATTGATTTTTAACAAAGGCAGGAAGAGGATTCACTGGAGAAAGAGAAGTCTCTCCAATAAACGGTGTTGGATATTTATATTCAGAAGAAACAAGTTAAATCCCAATTTCTCACCATGTATGAAAAACAACACGAAATGAATAAAAGGCTAAAATATAAGACTGTAAACTAAGAAATTCCTGAAAGAAAAGATGGGAGGAAGATACTGTTCTAGGCAAAAAATTTTTGCATATTAACCTCCAAAATACAGACAAAAAAGCAAAAATCTACAAATGGGACTACATCAAACCAGAAAGATTCTGCACAGGAAATCAAATGATAGCGTGAAGAGACAGCCTAAAAAACAGAAGGAAATAATTTGCAAAGCACTCATCTGACAAGAAGTTAATTTTCAGAACATGTAAGGAACACAAGGACTCAGAAGAAAGAAACAAAAAAGGAAAGAATAAAAGGTGAATGATTTGAATAGATGTTCTCAGAAGAAAGTGTACGAATGGCCAGTATGCATAAAAATATCACTGTTCAATGAAGAAATGCAGATCATATACACGATGATCATCTCATCTCAGTTAGAATGGCTACTTTCAAAAGAATGAAAAAATAACGAATACTGGCAAAGGTGTAGAGAAAAAGAAACTCTTGCACTGTTGGTGGGAATGTAAAGTAGTACAGCTATTATGGAAAATAGTATTGAAGTTCTTAAAAAAAAAACTCAGAAAACTAGAAATAGGACTACAAAATAACCCAGCAATCCCACCGCTATGTACACAACCAAAGGAATTGAAACCAGTCTGTTGAAGAGATAGCTGCACATGCATGTTTATTGCAGCACTATTTGAAACAGCCAAGATATGGAATCATTTTAGGTCCCTATCAACAGATGAATGGATAAAAAAGCTTTATGAGCAATATATATATAAATATATATATAAAAATTTATATATATATAAATATATATATATTTCATCTGCACAAGTGAACAACGTTCTGTCATTTGCACAACACGGATGCAATGGGAGGATTTTATAGTGAGTGAAGTAAGTTAGATACAGAAAGGCAAACCGCACATGTTCTTACTGATGTACGGAAGCTAAAACACTGACCTCAAAAACGCGGAGAGTAGAACAGTGGTTAGAAGCGGCTAGAAAGTGTATAGGGTAGCGAAGGGTAATAAATACAGACAGGGGTGCAGTTAGAGAGGAGGAATAATTTGAAATAATGGATAGCACAGCAGGGTAACTGGCTGACAACAATTAATTGAAAATTTCACAAGAATTAGTGGAAAAGAGTTTGAATAGTCCCAAAGACATGGTAAATGCCTGAGGTGATACCCACTACTCTGCTATGCTCATTATGCCTTGTATATATGTATTGAAATGGCACACAATACCCTATGAAAATATACAATTATTGTTTGCAAATAAAAATAGAGACATAGTATAAAAAGCTCAAAATGCAGAGTAATAAGCTGATAAATATTACTGTATTAAAGTTTAACACTCCAATCCATAAAGCTAAATCATAAACAATATGAAAATTTTAGTTACAGTCTGGGAAAGGACATTTGTAAGGTATGTGAACAGCAGAGTGCCATCCAGAGTATAGAAGAACCTTAAGAATCAATAAGAAAGTGCAATCCTCTGACCCTCAGAATGAGCAATGGAAACAAACAGGTAATTTTCATAGAAGGAAACTGATTGACCAACACACCTATTACAAAATCCTCAGCCTTCCCTCTTGTCAGAGAAATAGTAAATAAAACCAGTGTGACACCTTTTTATACCAACAGATTGACAGAAATCTAGATACTGTTGTCAAATCTAGAAATAGTCTAATTTGTTGTTCTTGTATCAATTAGGGCAAATATTTTGTAGAGTATCTTTGGCAAATACAAAGAAATCTACATCCTTTACTCTGTAAATTTTTAAAGATATATACTTTAGACTGAGAAACTCACAGGTCTGACAAAAAATATGTAAAACAATGTTAATTGGGTGTGAGTATTATTTGCAATAGGAAAAGACTGCAAATAAAAATGTTTAGCAATACAAACATGTGAAAATAGAACGCAGCATATTCATACAGCAAAATACTGTACGGGGGCATCTCACTGAGCATCAGTAACAAGGTAGCCCTAAGGGTCATACTTTCAGTATTTGTATCATTTGTATGGTTTTTTTTTTTTTTTAAAAAAAAACTTATTACTCACATGCAGCTTAAAGGCATGAAAAATGCCCTACAACTTTTTTCTGGTTTATGGGTCTTTACATAGACAGTGATAGTAAAGAAAGAAACACAGAGTAGACCGATCAGTCTTTTTTCAAGGCAGTGGTTACTTACAAAGAGGAAAAGACAGGTGTATGGAGACAGGAAAGGGGACACGAGGATTTCAGCTTCATTCGAGATTTTATTTTTCTTCAAACATAACATTAACAGACCACAGGACCCTAAGGCAAAATCCATGAATTGTATTGAGCTGTGTGGTGGAAATTGGAACACTCATTATTTTATTTCATGTACACTTCTTTTCGTATTTGAAATATTTGATAATAAATACAAAGAGGCAAGTGTACATTGAATTTTAATAACCAGAATCCTATTTTCTCAGGTGGGTTTGACGTCTGATCATTTCAGAGGGAGTTTTTCCTTCTTTTATCATCTACAAGTCAACCAGCCCCAGAGTCAGGAAATGTTTGTTTAGTGCCTGCCATTCATCAGGACAAAGTTAATATAGTATTTAGCTGTGCATTGCTATAACAAAACACCCAGGGCAATGAATTTTACAAAGAGAAAGGGTTTAGTTTAACTCATAGTTCTGGAAGTTTCAGCCCAAGGCCCCTTTGCTTTGGTCCTGTGATGAGCACAGCACATTGTGGCAGGAGTGAGCAGTAGAGCAAAGTAACCAAACTCCTGAGCCAAGAAGCAGAAAGAGAGACAGAAAGGGCCAAAATCCTGAGACCCTAGAGGCCCATGGACCTTCTAGTAAGCCCCACCTCTCAGAGATCTGCAGCTTCTCCCAATACCAGCTAGGAACCTGGGCTTATGCACATGGGCCTTTGGGGGATGTGCATCCAAAGCACAGCAGGTAGCTCTGGGAATACAGAACTGGTAAGACACACAGCTGTGAACTGATATCTGTCCCAACCGGCTTGCAAGTGAACAACTACAAATTGTGGTAAACGCCAAGAAGAGAAAAGTAGGGAGCTATGACAAAGAGCAAAGAGTGGGGAGTGGGGAGCGGCAGACAGAGTTTTGGCTGCCCTACAGTATTCACATCTCTTTCTTTGTTTTCCTCTACTACGGAGACTGGGAAGCCAATCATGACTTTTCAGATTCCCCTGCAAGTGACACAGTTCTAACCAATTACATAGAGTTAGGAGAACCTGATGATCATGTCCTTTCTTGAGTAACAATGGAAAGCCTCGCTGGAAGAAATAGTGCAGACGAAAGCCAGTGTCCGGAAGGTGGAGCACAGAGCTAGCTAAACACTAGTTTATTGATGACATTGTTGAGTCATGGTCCTAATTAACTTTTGAACTGAAATGCAGTCAAGTGAATTCGTATCTACTGGCTTGAGCCACAATTAGTACAGTTTTTTCTTATTTGCAGTCCAAATCATCCCAATCATAGGGTGAACTTTTAGGAGGGGCAACATTTAAGTTGAGAGAAGAAGAATAAGATGGGTCAACCCTGCAGAAAGCAGGAACAACGTATTTCAGAGGCTTGGCATGTTGGAGGAACTCAAGGAAGCCTGCTGAGTTTGGTGCCTAATAACAGCAGTGTGACTCGCTTCGCATTTGCCGGGAAGCTGAACACTTGACTCCCTTAGGTGCTAGGTTAAGAACTGTTCAGTTAATGATCTGTAAACAAAGATGATTCAATAGCACCAAGGAGAGTTGCTGTTTTCAGAGACTCCTTTCAATAAAACAAAGAATCAGCCTCTAAATCATGTACTTGGATATTCACAGTTGATTTTTGAAAGCCGAGCTCACCCTCAGTTTAGAAGTGCAGCTTTCTCTGCCTCCTCCTAACTCTCTAAGGTAGGGTTGGGGAGGGGGATGTTAGTAGCATCTTGTTCTCTTTGACATGAAATAAATTGCAGTGATAGGATTTAACCAGAGCCTAGCCAAGCATGTCTTAGGCATTCCCTGTGCTACAAAGGTTTCTATTTTGTTGTGTATTTGTCTGAGTGGGAAGAGGCAACTTCATTGTTGAAGAGTCTGACTTGACTCACACAGCACAAATCCAGTTCCTTTAATCCTGTCCTCACTGCCAGTAAGGAAAGTGTTGGCTGATTTTTTTTAATGTGCTTCTGATTGGTCTAGTTCCCAGATCCTATACCTTTTTGGCAAATGAAGGTGGTTTTATAATATAGTATTTACCAAGCACTTAGGTAGGTAGAGTGCTGGCTCAGGCAGGAAGCTTATTGCTTGGAAGAAAATGTCCATTTTCATCGGGAAAATCTTAATTTAATGGGTAACCTGCCAGTTTCCACGTGGCTATTTTAGAACACACCTGGGTGTTTAATATTAATTTCCAGGCCTTCCCCTTCTCTTCCTTTTTGCTCTCTGCAGCTAAGCCATAGCTATGGAATCCTTTTAATCTTTCATCGGCAGCCTTTCCTTGGCCTCCTGAATTCATTCTCTCTTGTTGCGGCTCTCTGCACTTCCTCCAAGTTGCGAGAGCTCTCCCTGTCATGAAGCGGAGGGGACACAGTGTGTGGTGCCAGGTGCGGCTCTGTTAGAATCGTCCACAGAGGACCTGTTATCCGCATCCTTCTGCACCGGCAGCTCCAACCTGGACTTGCCTTTCATCCTGCCAGACTGCGTGCGTGACTGGCCTGAATTTAATTTGCACACTACCCAGTCTTCTGGGCCCACTTTGTCTTCTGCTTCCCTGAGAATAGCTCTGTGTGTGGATTCTGTTTCCCCAGATGTATCAGTGCCTTGCCTTTTTCAAATGCTCACAAAGTTATTATTCCCAACCTACACACCTCAAGTCTCCAAAGTCATTTCCATTTTATTTCTATTGCTTGAGCTGCTTACAATACTTTCCAAATTGGAATCATCAGTGAGTTCCAAAACAAGCAGGTTATTCCTTTTCCATCCTGGTCATGAATAAGGACTCTTAAATAAGAGTCAGACCCACGTAGGCACCAGGAACATATTCGGCGGCACAGCATCATAATCCTCTTTCAGGTTAATCCTTTCCACCAGCATCATCACTCTAAAACTTCTCAGTTTGCTGGAGTTTTTCAGTCAATTTTAAATCCACATACTCAAGAAGTCAAATATCTACTGAGTATTACTCAGGTACTGTAAGAGTGTCAAAATCATGGAAGACACAATCTTAGAATTGCCCTTCAAAAGGTTTCCCTCACTACAGAGGATCTAAAGTCTCCCACAATTCAGTATTTCATAAACCTCTTAAATGTACCCAGCACTGTTAGGGAAAAGTACAGAGTTCTTGCCTTCGGTGAGTTTCTGCTGTTGCAGATGATGCCGTATAATTACAGTACAACGTAAAAATAATGATGAAATTTATACCCGGGATGTTGGCCTTTCAGCCTCAGTCTCTTCATCTGTAAAATGGCACCGATATTCTAACTTGCAGTTAAGGTTTGCATAAGAAAAGGCACAGACAGCCCTCGGAGCAGTGTATGACGTGAAGTGCTGAAAATGTTGTTATTAATAATAATAACAACTGTAAGCATCACAACAAAATTACTATTCTTGCTGTCATCTCCCACATCCAATCTGATTAACTGGGGCTACCTTAGACACTCTACTAGGAGAATTCAGAAAGGTATACTGGGGTCAGCAGGAAGGAATACCATGGTGAATGCCAGCATTACAATGGGCAGGAAAAGACAGCATTTATGCAAGCGTTTCCTTTGCTGAGTACAAATAACTAAGCCACAGTGTGGAGAGTGCACTGCCTAGGAGGAAAGTGATAGCATTGCAAGATAGGACGGATCTGAGGTACTATTGGAGGAGCTGTGACACTGTGACTTTCAGTCCTGTGGCAAATTGATTCAGAAACTCCAGGTGTGGTTTAAACTTGGCATCCAGGAGGTTAGCTAAAGTTGGGTTTGGATATGATTTTCTGATTTTCTACATCAGAAATGAGGTTATTCCTGCCTCGCACAGTTGCAGAACCACTAGGGTTTGCAACAAAGTTCTCACAGATCTGCAACCAAATGACAGCGATAAGGAGAGTGGAGAAAGGATTTCATGCCACTAAGTGTCCTTAACTTTAAAGCCTGATACTGTGTTCTATTTTGCAGGTGTAAAAATGTCAGCCTTTTCATAGAAAGATGCTCTGAAGATTTCTCCTCCCAGATTGGGCATCGAAATGTTCTAAATTCTATAGTGCTTATTCCTGTGAAACCTTATCTCCTCCCATGGCTTTAAATACCACCGATACGCTGATAACTCCAAAGTGTGTCTAGCAGTAAACCACTCCTCTATGCTTCAGACAAACATATCCTCCTCCCTTTCATATCTTGCAGGTGCCTTAAATTTAACCAGTCCCAAAGGAACCTCTGATTTTTCCTTCCTATCTTAACTTGCTCCTGTCTTGGTCTCTCAGGGCCAAATGATATACTAAATGGTAAGTTGCTCTGTTGTCCAGGAACATAGGAATCATCCTTGATACCTCGCTTCTCCACTCCCCTCCTCTTATCTATCAGTGAGCTTCAGTAATTTTAATTCTAAAGTACGTTTCTAATCTAACTAATTACTTGTCATCATTATCCTAGTCGTATCTAAGACACTCAAATTCCAACAAACTGATCTCACTCCTTTTGCTCATACATCTTCCAGTCCATTCCCCAGTGGCATCCAGCGAACTCTGAAAACATTAATCCTGCTTAAAATTCTTTCATGATGTTCTGTTACTTTTACCATGAAGTTCAAAATCCTTATCATGGCCTACAAGTCCCTACATAGTCTCAAGTTTGTTAAGTACAAGTATCAATTTCAAAGGGAAAGATTTCCCTGTCACTGTCAGCCCATGGAAAATTAATGTTCCATGCTCCTGGAGAACCAGATTTATTTCTGTCAGAGCACCTGTCTCAATGTGGATTTTGTATACAGTGGTGCAATTGTCTAGTTATACCATCTGACCCACCAGTCTATGTGATACTTGAGTACACGGGTCATATGTAGCTTATTTTTCATTACACTCTCAGGGCTGTCTTTAGTAACCACAGATAGTATGTGCTCAAAAAATAATCACTGAATTTACAAATGAATGAAAAGAAGAGAAGAGCCTCTATAGTTACTAAAATGAAAAGGTGATCACCCTCTGTAGGACCTCAGTGAAGTGGCAATTGTTTTCTTTGTCTCTGAAATCCAAAGATCTGAGAAATACTACTCTGTGCTTGAAAAAGATACATCAGTTTGATCTTGGATGTTACTAACAGGTGCTGAGGTTCTTCAAATGGCCTTTCACAGTTTGTGGGAGGTGCTAGTAGAATCAGCTGGTGGTGGGCCTTGTTCTCTACTGTCTGGGATGGAGCAGTTTTGTTTTGCTTTGTCTGGTTTTGTTTTGTTTTGTTTTGCTTTGTTTTTTTTGTTTTGTTTTGTTCTGTTCTGTTTGTTTGGTCTAAATCTGAGCGAGGCTCTACAACTCAGTAAATGCCAAATAAATAAATGCACGTGGCATTCATCTCAAGTGTAAGCTTTGTATTTTGGAAAATACTTAGTTACATATTTTTGGTCTGATTTTTCAATATCTAAAGATAGAAAAATATATTTAAGGTAAAATTATGCTCATTTACCAATTGGCTCTACAGTCACCCTATTCATAATGTGTACTGGGCTATGAGTTAGAAAAACCAGGATTCTAAGCCAGCCAATCAGATTTACATTCCCAGTGGCAGCTTGTATTATAGCTAGTTGGACTGTTACATCAAACACTGTTGCTAAGATCCAGATGTTCCAGCTCCCGACCTTCCCTGAGTGAGTGGCTGTCAGATAGTCCTGTCCAAAAACAAAGCAGTTGGTACTTCACTGGAGGGTCCCTCACTTGTCAAATATTCTCCAAAGAATGTGAAATTGCTTGTCATCTTTGTCAAAATTACATTTGAATGGGATGTTTGCTATCTGTATTGTAATTAAAAACTCAATTAAAAGAAATTTTGAAATCATTATCGAGTTTTTCAGGCATAAGCTGTTTTGCAGGAAGGCAAGCTGTTTATAGCTTAGGCATTTGCCAGCATTCAGAAGATGGATGGATTACAAAACTGGCCCAAGAAAAGGGAGAGAGGGGGCTCAAAGTGAAAGCAATGATAAAAGACAGCAAAAGCAAGCCACAGACCACTGCACCCCCTGTTCCATAGCAAGCCCTCTCATCCTAGCACTGCCATGTGTAATTGCAATTCTCTAATTGGATTGTGCCATTTCATTACCATTGAGGACCACTGTCCCTAATGAGTCTTTTCAAAATGAGCAAACAGGAAGTAGCTTATCATTATGGCTCTCATTTATAATGTGCCTATCTATCAGATGGATATTATTGGAAAAATTAATTGCATTACAGTAGATACCATCGAATGTAAGTGCACTTGGTTCTTAGGAAAATGATTGCCCTAAGTGGCTGATCATATTAATTGACTACAGAGAGTAGGCATCAGCTATGAAAGAGGCCAAGCGTGTGTGTGTATCTGAACATGAGACTCTCCATTGTGTGGCTGTTGGATGAGAAAGTAGCCATGCCTCTGCCAGCGGCTGGTTAAACCAGACAGTTTCTTACAATACAACAGAAATAAGTAGTAGTTACAATTCAGTAGCAGGCTCCCCTTCCTGAGCACTTGCTATGTCCTAAAGACGAGGCTAAATTCTTTAAATTCATAGTCACACTTAATCCTCACATCAGCCCTCTGAGGTACCTAGCAGGGAGCAAATCAGTTTGGTTCCAAAATGGGCACCCTTCATCATAAAGTTGTACATTCTAGATAAAGCTCAATAGAGAAAAGAGTCCCTGAGGCATCTCTTTATTAGCTCACTCATCCTATCAGCCTGGACATAGGCAGTGCATTGGAGGCTAAGGCATTAAGCTGTGACAGTGAGCCCTAAGACTCCCTCTTCTCTTTCTGTTCTATTCACCCGGGGATTTGTGGACATACTGGAAAACAGGTTTTAGGAAAACATAGCTTTGTCTTGACTTCTGTGATTATAATTGTAACCAGCAAAGAGCAGTAGTCTGATTAAAAAAAATAAGGCTGGTCCAAATTTTCCTAACTTTCCATTAAGAAAAAAAGAGGTGAATAGTGCACCTAACTTGTAGCTGAAGAGTTGTAATGAAGCAAGTTAATGGGTACTGAAATATGACATCTAGAAGCATAGCACCCTTTTTCACAGAAATGTCTATGACACTTCCCAGCAGGTGTAATAATGAGGGCACTTTGGGAATGTTCACTGTCCTATTCACTATTCCAGCAGTGTGATTTCTACACCATGCATGTTTCACTTTTTGGAAAAGCAGTGACTTATGCATGAGCAGAGCTGAGGGTGCATGTTCGTGGAGCAGTGGGAAGATGGGTTAAATAGAGGGGTGGGGAGTCATAAGGCAAGGCCTTTGAAAGCCAGAGTGTCCATGGAAAAGGCAATTACTCCTGAGAAGATCAATGCTGTCAGCTGGGTAACAGACATTTATATTTCAAGATGAAATAGTTCATGATGTGCTTGGATATAGACAATTAGTGGATATTTTAAAGGTGAACCAGCAGGGCCAGAAGGTCATCAGCACTGGTAGAGCGAAGCGCGTGCACGGTTGGGAGGAGGATCAGATGTTTAGGCAGGGCAGCACGGAACTGTGGGCAAATGATGGGGAGCTCTCTGATTGGCTGGTGAGAGAGTGCCCTGAGCAGGACAATGAGACACATCTCAGGATGGAGGTCGCCTGTTTAATCATTGCATCCAGTCATAGGGGAGTAAGCACTAATGTCCTGCATCCAGGAGACATTTCCCAAGGCCAACTCACTTTCCTACACATCCTTCTAGTTCCAGAGGTTTCAAGGCTTGAGGCCTCCTGGTTAAGGTCTACCTTTCCTCTGGATCCTGTGCCTCCGTCCTCCCCACTTCTTAGGGAGTGAACTACAACAGTTTTCTCTCTTTGATCATGTACTTCTAAATTTTCCTACTACTGCTTCCTTTTCTTCAGCCTCCAGCCTTAAGCTTCTCAACTCTTCAAATAACCCATTCTCAACCCTGTACTTTCTTGAGCTTCTCTTTTATCAATTCTGCTCCTTCCTCCCAAATTCTTACACAGAGAAGGACTCTGTTCATGCTCCCCACGTCCACTTCTCAGTTGATTTAGCCACCACTGCAGAGTGACGGTGCCAACACTAAAGTCATGGCTTTTCTACATCTGGAGACTCGAAACTCTTACTGTGGATTTCAGTGCTTCGATTTCACTTTTCATCATGGTGCCTTTCTGATCCTCCGTTCCTCTAGTCTCTGTGACATGACACTGTTGTTCATCCTTTTGTTTCAATTTTACTGTTCCTTCTGGGATTTTCTTGTCTTCAGTCCACCCTCAAAACAGGTATCACCAGGATTCTGTCTTTCCCTGTCTTCTCTGAGACCTTGTCTTCTATCAGGGTTGAAACTACCACACACGTGCTCGCAACTTACCAACTGGAATATCTTACTTAGACTTGCTCTTCCCAATTCAGAGCCTAATATCATATTTCCTGCTGGACACCTGTCTTACAGAAATATTGAAATAAACGAATCAAAAATGATCATCTATCTTATCTGCTATGCCCAATTCTTTTATAGTATTTTGTGTGTGTACTGTACTACAAATTGCCTAATTAGCCAATATTAAGCTTGAGGTCAACCTCATTCTTTTTTTACCCTTGACTTGGTGCTCTTCTTTTAAAATTTTGATTAGTACATGCTTTCAATACATAATGATTACATTCATCGTGGGGAGCTGGAACATATACATAACCTTCTTTTTTTTTTCCACCAGCATCAGATTTATTTCAGTCTTTATTAAGTTAATTATCACAAACACAGATTAACAGCCAGACTACCAGACCAAAATACATATAAAATCCATTTAAAATATATACTAAATGAAGGTATACTTTTAGACACATTGGCTATGCTGAATTGCAATAACTTTCTCTCTCTCTTTTTTTCCTTTTGTTTGTCTTCTATTTTGCACTTTATTTATATCTTGAGTTTCTCATGCAAGAGAAACCACGCAATATTTAAGCTGGATTACAGTGACCCATCAATGACCTTTGGAAGCTATTTTTCAATGAGTCTTCTGTGTTCCATTCAACTATCCTTGCCTAAGTTCAGGCTCTTTGATCTGTACTTGAGCAACACTCTCCCCCTGGCCATTCTCCCGAACCCACCTTCCAGCCTCCTCCACAGTAACCACATCAGTACCCCCTTGAACTTTCATCCCTAACAAGATAAAACCGGACCCTTTAATACAAGATATGCAACACCCATAATCTGACTTCTGGAGACTCTCCTGTGCTATTCCTTGCTGGATATTTTAAGCTCTAGTAACACTGTGTCTTCGGTGATTCAGAATATACAGTGCTATTTTTAATCTCAAAGCTACAGTCATGCCATCCCCTCCTCTGAGATTCCCTTCCCCTCTTCTCCTTCACTTCCTCTGCACTCCTTGACTCTAAAATTTAGAGGTCCTTTTCTATGCTCTTAAGGACCTTATTAGTCACTATTGCACTTACTGCCTTACATTTACATTTTTTGGTTTTATATCCATTTCCCCAATGTAAGAATGAAATCCTAAGGGCAAAGATCTGTATCTGTATCTGTATATCTCTAAGTGCTTAAAGACATTCCCAGGACATAGTAGGCACTCAAAAATTCTGATTTTTATGTAATAAAATAATAACAAATATGTGTACAAGACTCAAGAATTTTTCGAATTACCTTTCTATATATTACCTCCTTTAACTAATGGTAGCTCTTCCTGGGTAGTTAAACTGCATATTTTATTTTAATTTATACTACATATTTTAAAACAGGCATCTTCAGCTGAGAATATCCTGAGTGGTACAGTAGAAAGACCTTACTATTTTAATACAGACCATTATTATTTTGATAGGAAACTATGGTATTACACAAAATTAAGCTCACAAATTTTTTTAAAATCCCAATTTACCAGGTTTAATACTTATCATTAACTCGAGTGATTCTGAGCTCTAAAGCAAATGATTCGTGGTCATTTTCCTATGTTGTCCTTGATAACTGAGTATTTTACCTACATATTTCCCTAACTCTTTCAATACAAGTGTCAATCCTTTCTTTGTTCAAAAATTTCTAGCCCATATGGAGTTTCCACTTCTCATTTTGTATTTTTTATCTGATTTTTTGGTTAATTTTTAGATGGCAGATGAATCCACAAATTGAATTTTGCGTGTAAAAACATTAAACTGAAATGATGTTTGATTAAGAGTTCTGCTGCCCCGTAGAATAGTTGTTATCAAATGCTATTTTTGTTCATGAAGCAAATACAGTTAAGTTATAAAACCTGCAACCCATTACTGACAGCATTT
The DNA here is from genome assembly GCA_004363535.1 of Dasyprocta punctata. Lineage (NCBI taxonomy): Eukaryota > Metazoa > Chordata > Mammalia > Rodentia > Dasyproctidae > Dasyprocta > Dasyprocta punctata. Next base: position 25,686 of record RJWM01007852.1, on the reverse strand, counting down.
AATGTTTTTTGTTTAAGACTAATAGCTTTACCTTTTGACCCAGAGAAAAAAGAAGCCCTATAGCAGCAAATAAGCTTGTGCTTTAGTGCTGCTTAGAATTTTAATAATATTGTGTCCAATATTTGGATTCACTTCCCTAAGGATAAGAGGAGACAAATTAGATTATTTAGTTGCCACTTCCTCACTAAAGGGGAAAATAGCATTTGCATACAACATTACTAAATTCTCAGTTCTATTCTGTGTCCATTTTAAGTAACTGGTCTATAGAAGGAACAGTTCTTTTAGGTAGATAAAAGTAAACAACATAGGATTTTGGTCCCAACATCTTTCTTGCCTGTTATGTGATTCTGAAGGCTAATATTCTTTCCTTCGTGTCACTTTGCAAAAGTCGTGAATATTAGAACTTATTTATTACCAGAAAGAAAACCATTTGGACTTTAAAAGAAATATGCTGCTGACCAGTTATTACTGTCCTTTGAAAAAATCTGTTAATTCCAACAGCGGTACTAGATTTTCAGGTAGCCTGGTTTATACGTGATCATGATGAACAGACTTCCAAATGCCACACATTGGATTATCACAAAGGCCAGGAGAATGTCACAGCACTTTTTAGACGTCAGACACTTTTCTAAGCACTTTATTTTTATAGGTATTGGCTCACTTTGTTGTCTCCACCATTCTAAGAGCCAAGGATGGGCGCCATAGCCTCTCACTTCTAGCCTGGCCCCTCTCCCCTGCCCTACTGCCTTAAACACGGTCAGTCTGTATTCTGTGGAGATAATGGCATATTGTGGATGGTCTTGCTTCCTGCTCAAAAATTTCTAATGACCTCACAGTCTTAGCTAGCAGGAATTTGCTTGCTAATTTGAGAAAGCATTTGGCCTAACCAAGTTACAGAGAAGTGAGCTGATGTAGCCAGTGTCACATACCTCCATGGTGGCAGATTAGAAACTAGAACATGGGGATACCAGTCTCCGAGTAACCTTCTATTCCATAATTTTTTTTTTGTATGTGTGTGAGAAGTGAGGTACTTACCTACTTCAAACCTATTTCCAGACCCACCTACAACATAACAGGCACCATTTTAGAGACTAGAGCTATGGTCATGAGCAGAGAAGGGTGATTACCTTCACAGAGTTACGGTGTTCAAACTACTGAGTCAGCAGGGGCTTACTGAGTATCAGTTACGCACTGAGCTTCACTTAAGTTGCAGTGAGGTTCTAGAGAGGCAGTGATTGGGGAGTTAGGGAGAGGAGGAATGTAAGGATTAATACTTCATCTCCAACCAATTGCATAAAAGACTAGGAAAAAACATGAAACAGTCACAGGAAAATTATTGTGTCCAGTTGTGTGGTAAATCAATACCAAAGGGCTTCAGAGGACAGGGGAAATATGGTTTAAATGTCCCTGCCAAAACTCACATTGCGATTTACTAACTATTGTGAGCGAATTTAAGAGATGGGATCTTTCAGAGGTGATTAGGATCTTCCAGAAGGATTGAGGTTCTTATGCAGGGACTAGTTCAGTTACCAGGAAACAGATTGGGTTGTTACAAAAGTGAATTCCACCTGACCTTCTCTGGGTTTGTCTTCGCTTGTCCTTCTGTAGCGGTGCGAGGCAGTGCCAGTGTCTTCATCAGTGGGTGGCACCATCCTCTCAGGCGTCCCAGCTTCGATGATTGGGAGTCAAATAAATCCCTTTTCTTCATAAATTGCCTAGTTTACAGAGTTCTGTTACAGCAGCAGCAAATGGACGAGGACAGGGAGGTCCAGAAAGTGGGAGAAATCTCAGTGTGACGCAGTGGGGAGTACAGAGAGGCAAATGTGATGGCTGAGTACCGTGGAGAGTGTGGCAGCCCCAGATGGAGAGACATGGATGACCTTTAGATGCACAGGCTGAGTGAATAAAGTCAGGAAGAGCTGAAATTTAACATGTCATTTATATGAATTAAAATGCACACATCTAACAATGCATTACTTTCCTCCTTCCTGAGACGCACTACCTGACACTCACAATTTAAAGGAGGAGGTTGATTTTGGCTCAGCTTACAGAGGATTCAGTCCGTGGGCAGATGGTTTCCAGGCAGGGCAGCATAGTGGATAGATTTTTTATTTTATTTTCTTTTTTTTGGTACTGGGGATCGAACTCATGACCTCATGCTTGTCAGGCAGACACTTAAATCACTGAGATAAATCCCTTACCCTTAGGGCAGCATGGTAGAAGGGTGTGGCAAAGGAGAAGCTGCTGAAGCAGGAGTGAAGGGAGGTGCTGGGAAGGGACATAAGCCCTTCCAAGTCACACCCACAGTGACTTGTGTCTTTCAACCAGACCTCACTTCTCACCAGCAGGTCAGCTATGAGCCTCCATAGTCCAATCATCTTGCAAAAGCTTCACCTATGAGTCCATGAGGCCTTTGCGGGGACAGCTAAATATAAACCATAACAAGCAACAAATTTTTTTGGAGAAGGCTGTATACAATAAAGAAAGATGCACATAAAATATAATATAGTATGGCAGCAGGGTCAATCCCCAGCACCAGACACACACGTACAATTAATAATAGAAAGCCTGCATATGCCAGGGGTGAGAAAAAGAACAGGAACAAATACAATAAATACATTAATTGATTCATTGCAAAACTTGATCACAGCCTTTGTAGACAAACAATGAAAATGTGTCATGACCTGATTATATCAACAGTCCCCCCTCAAATTCAAGGAAAAAGAAACACAATGTGGCCTGGGATAGCCATGGTGGAGCTTTGTAGGATGGACAGACCATGTTCAGGCTAAGAGAGGAATGGAAAAGGCCTTCTGGACAATGGGAAAGGATGAGAGGGCAGAGACCACTGTGCCTGGGGGAGAAGGGGCATTGAGAGGAAAGCTGGGTGGCTACATGGCTTTCGTCTCTTAGGGGAGCCCTCAGAAGATAGGCAGAGGCCCTGGAGATGATGCAGTAAAAAACAATGACTGCAGTGGGATTCCTGGGCAGGCAGGTGACATAGGCAGAAAAGACAATCAGGGGAGTCCAGCAGCAGCCTCAGGCAGAAGGGCCAAGAAGGTAAACATTTAGGTGCCCGAGCTGTGGACTTTCAACTGTGTGTGGATGAGGGTCTGAACTAGTGATGGCCATGGGGATATGTTCCTTCCTCCCAGGAGTGAGTTGTCACTTTCACAAGACTGGATTGGTTGGTTCAAGAGTGGGTACTATAAGCCAAAGGTGGTGCCACATGTCTGTAATCCCAGAATTTGGGGAGGGTGAGGTAGGAGGATTGTAAGTGCAAGTCTCACTTGGACAATTTAGCAAGAACCCATCTCAAAATTTACAAAATAAAATGAAAAAGGAGGCTGGGAACGTATCTCACTGGCAGAGTACTCATGGGCTTGAAACCCAGTACTACAAAATAAGTAAGAGTGGCATGCATCAAGAAAAGCCACCCCTAGGGTTCTCTCTTTTGTGGGTGCACTTGTACCTTCTGCCAGGTTATGACACAGCATGAGAGTCCTCACCACATTGTCACCATGCCCTAGGACTTCCCAGCCTCCAGAATCACAAGTTAAATAATCTTCTTTCCTTTGGAATGACTCCATCTCAGGTATTCTGTTACAGAAACAGGAAACATATTAAGGCACATATATTTGCTGAGAGCACAAGGCCACAGAGATGTGTTAGTTTGATTATTTGTACAGGGCAGTTTTGAAAGTTTGTTTCAGAGTAACCACGATTCCTGAAAGCAGTTAAGTGGGTCATTTTCTTAGCTTTCCTTAGTGGTAGATTAATTAGCCAGCTGTAACTCCCGGATCTCTATTTTTAAATAATGACTTGCATAAATCTCCAAAGACAAGAACTCACCACTGGTACACAACACAATTCGGCAGCTGCAAGTTATTATGCCCAGTGGAAATTAAATATCTTTTAGGGAAATCATGCAGGATCTCATGATAAATATGAAATTAACCCCTGCCACCTCTATGCCCATCTCATTTCTTCGCTTGCCTGCTATCCTAATAAGCAGAGTCTCTGGGGTTCTGAAATGACAGCAGAACTGGCAATATTTAAAAAAGGCATTATTCTTCTATGAGCATCTGCAGAACATACAGCCTTTGTCCTTGGTTGGGCTAGGAGCTCTGGAAATCAAACATCGATAAACATACCCAATAGGCCCCTCCTTCAAGATCATGAACCCAAGGTCAGACAGAGATACTTTTAATTCCAGGGATGTAAACAAACAAAGCATTTCATCATTTTAATTTGCTTCCTCTGCCAAATATGCTCAAATTCACACTACTCTTTCCTTCTGATCTAACACATCCTGCTTCTCTATCATTTCCTTCTTTATTTACAAGCTCCAGGCTTCAAAGAACGTGTGACCTTTTGCTTTCTCTTTTCACTCCCCATTTTTGCATTAGGTTTGGCTCCTGGTCATTTGTAGGGGATGTGAAACTGAGTTCTCAGTCGGGTTGAATCAGGGTAAAGGGATGCACGTGCAGGCCATAAGCGATCTCTGACCAAGCTGCATTTCGAAGGGTCCTACAGGCTCCAGTGATGTTCTGCACTCAGGGACACTGGTAAATGCACGTTTCCTAAGAAGGCAGCTCACGTGCTTGTCATTTCCACCAAAGGGAGGGTATGATTTTTCTGGCCACTTCCAATAAAGGGCTGATATCAGACCACCCTGTAGTTATGGCAGGAAGTCCTTCTCTATGTGGGTAAAAATGGAATTCTCAGGTTTCCTACGTTATTGTGAAGATTTCTGAACAAATTTCTGATTTCCCATTTGGGCACCAATAATCAAAATTCCAGGAGAGGAAAAAGAAGCTCCATCTCCATACAGGTGGTATAATCCTGGGTCAGGTGGAAGCAGAGGAAATCAGGGAGGACCTGCAGGAGGAGCAGAGTTGAAGTTCATCACAGCAGCCCTGCTTGGGGACGCTGTCTCTCAGGCTCACCAGTGGGCTGCTGCTTTATCAGTTGTTCGCTTCACTCCCCAACCCCCACAAGACCCCTGTGTCTTTCCCAGGGAGGGGTGTAAACCTCAATGTTACTGGAAAACCTGATTTTCCTCTTTCTCTCTGAGTCCAGTCTGGGGCGCAGCCTGGGCCTTCACCTCGACCTTTGACCTCCCAGGTGAAGATGTTAACACGGTTCCTGCCTCCGGCTAATAGATTCCAACACTGCTGAATTGAGTCTTATCTTATCCATTTTGTGAACTTCATTCTTTGGCATAAAGGTCATTATTGTGTTTTGCACCTGGAATCATATTGCAATGAGGCAAATCACATTCTCCTACAGTCAATGAGGGGGAAAAAAAGCACACAACATAGAAATTACTCCTAAAACGACCTTGCTAGATTCCTGCATCTGGCTAACAGGGCCTGTTTCTGAATATCAAGAAACTGATCTGGCAGCTTTGTCATACAACCAGGCAGCCCAATCCCATGTTAGCAAACATGCTATTATGGAACATATGGCATAAGTCCATTATTAGTGTGCACAGTTGATGAATTCCCAGAGTACCACTGGTGATGTTTACTGATTCGCTGCCACCCTGCCCCAGGCTGCTTCCAAACATGTCAGAAAAATATAATGACTCATATTTGCATTCAAAAGTTATTCCATATTTACACACACTAATAAAAACAAAAGTTTGCTCTTTAAGGAAGGGGAACGCTCCATAATCAATTTTCTAAGAGACCCAAGGGGTTGACATGTTCTGCATATATTGTACCTTGGGATAGGGGAAAGGCTGGCTTTGTGGCTTCTCACCTCTTATAAGGTAGATAGTATCCTAGAGCAGACAAGCACCCTTGAGTGCTGGTGGTTCTTGCAAATTATTCAGTTCCTAAAAAACTTGCCTTAGATTTCTCTTAGTACCCGAGGAAATATATAGGGTTTTGGAGGTGGGAGGTAGAAAATAGCCTTTGGGATTATCCCATATCCACTCATTCAGGATAAGAAGTTCTGGTTTTGAAAATTAGTGGTAATGTCATAAGCAAGTCACTTAACATCTCTGAGCCTCATTTCTTTTCTTTTCTTTTCTTTTTTTATCCATAAATGGGTGAGTTACAGCATTCGTCATGTAAGAATTCTTTAACATTCAAGAGACAGAAATCCACTTCAAGATATTTTAAGTAAAACATAACAAATACAATTATTGGCCCATATGCCTCAGAGGGGTACTGGGCTACCCGACCAAATCAAAGTATGGGGGCCAAGGACTCAAATGTTATTATTAAAACTAAGGGCAGCAGAACTCACTCCAGCCTTCATCTCTCATCTCAGTTCATCCCTGCTTGATTGCATACTTTTCAATAGTAGCTATATTTTCTGCACTTGACAGTGAATTTGGTCTCTTTTGGACCTCACTATCACATTATTACCCAGAGGTAGTGCTGTTCATTAGTTACTTTTAAATTCAATCCTCATTTAACATTCCAAGGGACACCTCAGATTGCCCTTCCTGAGTCACGTATTTATTTTAGCATGAGAAGTACTATGATTGAGTTAGCAAGGAGTTGTATCTACCCCTGTAGGTGGGGTGAAAGGTAGTGGCTTAGAGAGCATTGCCAGAAAAATGGGATAAAAACCTTGCTAAGCAAATGAGGCAAAAATAAAAGCTGTCTCTCTATTGACCCATCTCGCCACAGTGTGAGTGTCCTGGTCTACAAGTGCTTGAATGTGCTATGTGAACTTCTGGAAGTTGTATAAGAATCCTAGAAAACTAATTACCAAATCCTACTTATTTTTCTCTCTGAGGGTAAGACTGGCCTAGGGTAGTGTTAATGAGAGTTTTAATAATAACTTAAAAGGCAATTAGTGCACCCAGGAACTGATTTTCTTAGCATCTTGATGTAAGGACTATGGAATAAGTACTATCACTACTTCAAGTTTTCACATAAATAAATGGAGACAGAAAGAAGTGAGACAACTTTCCCAAAGTCACATAGCTAGTGGCAAGGCCGGAGTTTGGAGGCAGGGAACGTAGCCAAAGTTCATGCTTCCAGCTACCAGCCCTTGCTGCCTCTCTGTTCTTCAGTATCAGAAGTACGGGGTATAGGTTGAAAAGCAAGAAATACATTCATTGGACTGGGTTGGGGAGGGAAAGTGGATGTAAAAAGAATTAAGATGTGTTACGTACATGCACCAACCTTCCGCAATGAAGAATCATTATGTACTGGAAACATGTACTAATAAAACTAAAAATTTGGAAAAAAAAATCGAAGTATGGGGTACAGGTTGAAAAGCAAGGAATATTTCATTGTACTGTTTGCCTTTTCTTTGACACACCGAAAACTCCAGAAGATTAGTAATAGTGTCTGTCTTACTCACAGTTGCATAAATATGCCACCTTAAGGCCTACATGACTGGTATGAAAAGAGCAGAGATAATTAGAATTGGGCTAGACTTTTATTTGAGTGTCTGAATATCATTCAAATAATAGTGCTGCTGAAAATGAATATGTACATTCCTTTTTCTGAAATTCAGAAAAGATGCATAATATTCAGGTGCTTAATAACTTGGCTGCTAGTTAATCATGTTTGACACTTATATGGCACTTCACTTTTTAAAATCATTTTAGAATGTGTTAGTTCATTAATCCGCACAACATCCATGTGAGACAAGGAATGTTCCAGATCCTGTCTCTTAGATACTACAGTGTTGCATCAAATACTTGGTGAAGTGGAGAAGGAGGAAAAAGATAAACTATGCAGGGAAACTTATGAAACCAAGAGTGACAGAGACTGGAGGTAAGGGCCATCCTCTAACTTTGTAGAGATTTGACCTTGACACAGAAATATTCAACATACAGTATCAGTATAATAACTGCTTTATACTTCTGATTGGTTAAAACGCAGGAAAACCGTACTGGATCTGCATCTTTAACATCAAATTTCTGTCTGTGCTCCAATCACTTAACTCCATCAGTGGTCTTTTTCACTGATTAAAATATGCTTCTAGTTATAAATTTTCATATTTGTTTATTTACATTCTAAGCCCTGTTTCTCGCCCCAACTCATGTTTTTTTTAGAAACAAATACTGCCTTGATATTAACAACTGGTATGTTTTTAGCCATATTCAGTTATGAATTACTTTACTTTTCTTGTCTCTTGGAGCATTTCGATGAATAGAAAAAGATAAAAGTCAGTCCCAATCCAGATTAATATACAGTATATGCATCTGGTTAGTAAAGAATCACCTTCCTAGTGTCAGCTCATTCTGTTTTCTCAGGATACTAAAGACTTTTTTAAAAGGTAGCATAGGACAGTAGTTAAGAATGAGCTCAAAATCTGGAATCATGAAGACCTGGCTTTAAGTTGACTGAACTAATTACTAATTGCATAACATTAGGCAAATTGTGCAATTTCTCAAAACTGTGTTTCTAAAGGAAAAGCTCAGAAGCTATTTCAAAGAACTGCTGAAAGATTAAATAATTACTGCAGGCTTTGCACAGTGCCAGCAATATAGTGAGTGCTCAGAAGTAAATATTATTTACTGTGTCCAGGTTTCTTTGACATTCTCACATTCAATTTTAAGATATGATATTGAAGTTACCTAAAAATGATAAACCCAGGAATTCCAGATAGGCTTGCTTGTGAAAACAGGAATACATAGTGGTCTGTGTTAACACACAATGATCTTTATCCAGCCATGCTGGGAACGGAAATGCTCTAAATCACCCAAAAGGTCAGATAGCACTTGTCAGCAGTTAGCAGACTAATACTCAGTGTTGACCCTGGTGGGCAAAGTAAGGGAATAGATGATTTGTCTAGGATGAGCCTACATTTTTCTTCTTGTGTTCTCTTTCCTGTCGTTAGGATATTTTCTTCATTCCATTTTATTTGGGGTGATTGGGTATTTTTCAGAGGCCTTGGAAGTCCCAGCAGCTAAATAATCACTTTAACTACTCTTGAGTGCTACTATCTGGCAGTGCATGAGGAGTGATCGAAAACTATAGTGAGTGCTTAGATTTTTAAAAGCTACAGCAAAAGACAAATTTCCATTAATCTTCCCCCCCCCACACACTTTAAACACACTTGTCCCATTGTTCTTGTCACTTTCTGAAGCAGTTCTGGAAGTCCTCTTTCATAAGTGTCTTTAGTTGCACTGTTATGCCTGCCTCAGTGCCCTCAGTCAATTCAAAATGTTTCTTTCCTGGTCATTTTGGCTTTGGGGAAGAGCCGGAAGTCACATGGTCTCAAATTCAGTGGATGAGGACACGCTGCAATGTTTTTCTGAGTCAGGCATTCTGTTGGATGGCACTCGGCGACTGCATTCTCCGGATTGTTGATCACAGATCATTAAGAAACTCACAAAAGAGGATTTTCAGAACTGCTTGAGAAAGTGGCAAGAATGATGGGATAAGCGTCTCTGAAGCGAAGTAATTTGAGAGGGCTTAATGACAATGTGTCTTTTACTGTAATAAGTGCTATTTGAATACCATATTTTTGATTAGCCCTTGTAAGCATCTTAAAGTTCGTCATGCTAGCTTTTGTGCATACCCCAGAATTTTTTTTCCAGCCCTTTACTTCCCTCCAAACAGATAAAAAGACAATTCACGATAAAGGGACATAGTGTCTCTGATTACATATTAGTATGGTACATGACAAGGATGGTAGGAGTATGGAAGGTGTTAGCAAGTTCATGGTTTAGTTTACCATGTGTGAAGATGTAATTTTTTTTAGAATTAGTCCATAAAATATAGAAGGAAGCATTCAAACCACAGTGCTGTAGCAGAATGAACACTTATTTCACAGACACAATTACAACTGCCAAGGGAGAAAATTTTTCCAAAACCATTTAATCTCTGAAATGGGCAATAAGTGTGTCTGCCTGTTGGGCACTGCAACCTTGAGGCAGTGGTTCGTAGCAAATCTTTCCAGGGACTAAAACCGATCAGATTCATCAAGTGTCTCCATTCTCTCACAATAAAAGTTTTTTAAGACTCTGAGGATGAAGCAAGCTTTGTGTGTGGAATATATGCCTCTCTCTGTCACCAACGCAAACCCCGAGGAAGTGCTGGAAAAAAGAGACGTGGAAAATGGGGATATTTATCTTGCAAGTGTTTGAGATGCTATTTCTAAGGTAATCTCCCCCACAAATCAAGGAGCTCAATTCAACTCAAGTCCAATTCAAGCTTGTCTTTCAGAGCATCTAGAAAATCCTCAAAAACACGAACTTGGTTTGTGCCGCATACTCTACCCTTTCTTGTCTCTGCCCCATGAGTTCATTAACAGCAAAAGAAGTATTAAGCCTGGAATTAGCCGTCAGAGAATTTGCTAGGACTTGCTTTTTTTTCCTATTATGTCCATTAATGACAGCAATGTCATAAACAATAGAGTTTAATTAGGAACTAAAGTGTCTACAGCAATTAAATATGAAGGAAGTATTCAAAAACACAGCGGGAAGGATCATATTTTTAGAGCATTTAAATTGCAAATGATGTTATTGATGGAACTTTTAAAAGAAATTTTGTGTTTGAATAAAAACAAAGAGAGAAATCTTAAGTGAAATATTGACTCAATGGCATTTACAGACAAATAAATATTTAGGATGGATCAATTTGCAACCATGAGCAGATGCTTTGGGAAATATATAAAACTAATGGGAACTGTCCTTAATTTCTACCTCACTGAGCCAATGTGGGGGGGAAAAAAAAACTTAAAGGATTCCAAAGTAATGACATGACTCATTAGTGTTAAGACCACTTCAAATTAAAGGATTCATCTTCAGTTACTGAGAGAAGAACGTTATTAATGAGCTTCATGCATGAATACTGAGAAAGGGTCACAGCTCACTTATCATACACTAAAATCACCTGAATCGGTAACCACGCAGTTTTCTGTGTCTTGGACCAGGTTCTAAAAAAGATTTTACCCCACTGCTTGGTAAACAAAGATGGGGTGTGGCCTCTAATCCATTGGTCTAGGTATATTGCGAATTATAGTCAGAATTAGTGCTGGAGAGAGGGGAAATGTCTATTACTATGGAGAGATTTGCAAAGGAATGGAGAATAACTCATTTCAGTAAGTTTATATTACAAAATATAATAGTAGTGAGTTCAAAAGACAATGAAAGATGAAGAAAGGTCAGGTTCCATTTGCTCAGAAGCGCTGAGTGTCATTGTTTTTGGTCATTGTTCTTGAACATGGAACTTGGCAGCCTGCTTCTATCTTTAACACCGTCACGTATGGGTCACTTGAGAGGGGTGTCCATTCGAACCTTCTGACAATAAAAACTTGGTGTTTAGGGGAAGTACATTAAATGAATTGTGTTGGTCCTTGCAAACAAGTTACATAAATGACTGTTTCCCAAAAAATTACAATATTTGGGTGGGAAAAGCAAAGTTCAGAATATGAGGATTAAAAGAAGTTGAGAAGTTTTTTAGATAGTGGTGGTTCTTCCTGAATCAGTCATGAGAATGTAAGATTCTTCCCAAAGGTTCGGAACACTTCCATAGCAAACGGGAATCTTTTAGTTGGTTCTACCAACAACCGATAGTACTGGTCTATACTGTTAAGTCAGGGAAGAAAGGCCAAAGGCTGATCCTTCTGGAATCCCATCCTAGTGGCCAGGAATGATGGCACTTTCATTTCTAGATGGAATCATATTTTTTCTTACTCTGTATTTGAATTGCAAAGAAATGGAAGCACAACATGCCTCCTTGAAGCTGCTCAAGTTGACAGTCCGATACTCTGATCTGTTTTTATTTACTTTTCAATTTAAATTCAAAGCCAGTGTCACAGGGGCCTACACAACAAGCTGCAGAGCTATAAGAAATGTTCCCTGGTTTTTCTGCATAGCTAAAATTTGGCCTCTTTGTTTTGTTCAATTAATATTTCAGAGAGTCAAATTTTTTTCTGAAATTGGAATAGATGTCACTTTCCAGAAAGTCATTTGCATCAGTACTCCTTTACTTTTCAGTGCCTTGTTTATGGCTAAAAAATGTACTGATGATTTTATAATGAGAGAATGTTATGTAGAAATGGAAATATAATCTTTGAAAAGTATGACTTTTTATGTGTTAGGTAACATTTCTTTTCAGTTTCTCTTTTGATATGATTGCTTTTTTCTTTTCTAAAGGGAAATATAAGTGTTAAGAGAGAACTGAAATATATAGCACAAATTTTTTATCTATATTTCTTGAACTACTATAAAATCTGTAAGGACCATAAGATTAAAGTCCTTCATTTCCAAAGAATTCCCTTAGAGAAATCCCAGAAGCTGGAGACAAATTGCTTTTATTATTGTCTAAGCTTTAGTAGGAGCATGGAATATACAGGGCTCTATAATGAAACAAGATATTTGTTTTTATTTCTCTAATGTTAAAATAGCATATTTTGGAATGATAAAAGCAATGCTATTTATCGTATGAAAGACAGAAATCAAATCACTTACCACGATGTTCATGTGGCCATTTATCCATTTACTTCATAATTATTTGATAAATAAATGATGAGGGTCTAATATGTAATTACAAAAACTAAGTATTATGGTAAGCATGAATTTGAATAACATAGTCTTTACCTTTAACAAACTCACTCTTTAGCAATAGAGACTGCCAAAATTAGATGATTTTGCATAGGTAAAAGATTCAAAATACTTTGGAATTTCTGGTTCAAGATTTCTTACTAACTGGCACATGTTTATCTATCTTCTAGATAAACACTAGAAGTTCACTATCAAATTACTACTTACGTGCCCTTTTAACAAACCATGATAAAAGGTACAGCAAGACTGGAAAACTTGTTATTCTAGTAGCAAAATGATATAGTGATAGGAATTTGGGTTAGACGTAAAGAATACATTGACAAGCTTATTTTTCCCTTGAAAATTAAGATAGTTTTCAGTGCACCATTTTACCAGCTGAGAAGAATTTCATTTTTTTAGGCCAAGATAAACATAAAAATCATTTGATTGGTGGTGTACAATAAATAGCTGTGGAAATAAGGAGTAGAGAGGTTTAAATAGTGGAGAAGGGTGGCTCTTGGCAAAGTGTAATGATCTTTAGCTGCATTTTCCTCAGAAGCTTATGGTGATACTCCACATGAGAAGGCTGAGAACTTGGGTATTCATTGTAAAAATGGGCCATGGGTGGGGAAAGAGAAACCAGCACACTGTTTGGTACCTAACTGGAGTGGAGTGACAAAATTTGATATGTGAGGAGCTTGAAGATGTTACTGACTCATCCTTCAAATCATTTGCCAAATTCTGAAGGTGTAAAAGTAGAGCTAAAGAGCTAAACTATAAACTGAGAAGTGGAATGGAAAATTGTGTAGTCTCCACGTGCCAAAAAGACAAAGACCTGCTAAGGTAAATGGGCCCAGTAGATAAAGCAACCTCTCAATTGCAAGCAATGGACTAGAGACAAATAAAAGTAGAGACAGAATGAAACTTCATCAAAACATTCAGTTAGTTGAAAAAGCTTACTCCTGAATGAGTCTGATTTTATCTGCCTAGCAGAAGAAAGGACAATCCTTTCTAATGTGAGATCACAAACATCTGAGGTCTCTTTGATATTTATACTCAGTGTTCTGCACTCATTAAAATCATTTTAGGCATGAAATGAGACAATCTCAAGTGTCCAAAAAGCAAGAAAAAAGTAGGTAAGAGAAACAGATCCATAAGCGATTTAGTTATTAAAATAAAAACTATAAAACAGGACTAAGTCAGAGAAAAACATGAAATGGTGGATAATTTTATCAGATAATTAAAATCTGGATTGGTTATTATCTATCCATCTGGAGAAATAGTCGTATTACGGTTGATTTCTTTGTCTCATACTGAAACTTCATGTTTCAAGGTTATGCATTTGCAAAAGTAAGATATACATGAAGTCTGTAAAGTGGAATCCATAGGAATGTTCTGGAACACAAGAAGACCAACTAAAAATTACTTGATCTCTCATTGTTCATAATCTTATTGACCATTATTGCATGCAAGAAGCTTCATTTATATATCACACTTCGTCACACAGTTGATACACATTTGTCTGAGGATTCAGAGAAGCTGAAAGAGAAGTAGCTGAAAGCCTGGCGATGCTCAAAAAACCAACGAGATAAACCAACAGATGAGTAACGGAATACGTGAGTCATAGCATTAGATATATCTTCATGACCTTCCAAGTTACTTTAATGTGCTTACTGTTTCAGTTTTGTCTTCCAAGATGCACATGTAATGTCTTTTATGGCCCCATTCAACTGGAAACTCAGAAAAAGAATCTGAGGAATGTAGTTCAATCTAAACTAATGTACAGAATACAAAGCTACTACAGAATTAATACATATGAGTTAGATAAGATTACACAGATAAAAAATATGTCTTAAAATGAGGACTAAATTCATGCACATACCACCTGAACTGACAGAGTTGGGGACAAAATTAGAGAGGCTGAAGGCCATCAATAGAAAAGCTAAACAGAAGCATAGAGTGAATAAAATGGGAGGAGGCAAGAACAGAGCACAGGAAAAACTGCATAACATATGTTAGTGGTATGTCAGACCCAACAGAATTGACAAGAAGCAACATTTGAAGAGATAATGGTGAAAACATTTCCCAAACTAAAGGAAATCATCAATACACTGATTAAAAAACTCAGCAAACACTTAGAATAATAAATGGTTTTAAAAATCACTAAGGCACGTCACAGGAAAACCACCCCCCCCCTTTAAAATAAAGGTATAAATAAAAAAATGTTAAAAGCAGCATGGGGGGGTTGTTAAATACAAAATTAACATAATAAAAAAGTGCAAGAAAATAGAAAGGGTTAAAAAAGAACCCAGAGAGGCCAAACAGTAAATAATAATAAGATAGATGCAAATAATAAGGTAGATGTAAACAAAAGTAGTTCACTAAACATATTAATATACAAAATAGGCCGAGTGCAAGATTAATATTTTCATACTAGAGTTTTAAAAAAATTCTTCTGTTAATCAACAGTAAGAGGGTACCAGTAAATATTAATCAAAGACATTTGGTTACTATATTGATATCACAGAAGGTGACTTTAAGGCATAAAGCATTACTAGAAATATAATGATAAAAGTATCAGTATACTAGGAGAAATACCAATTCTAAATATATTCAGTCAAAAGAAACTTGGCAAGACTCTGGAATCCATATGCCACACAGACAAAAGAACCTCCAAAGCAAGTGAGATTTGTAAAAACAAAAGTACCCTCACCTCCCAAAAAAAGTCTACAAGTACTTACAAATTCAGAAGTAGCAGTGAAGGCTGGAAGTAGTAGGTTGTATGGTTGGATCAGTGATTTATACTGTGTGTTTCTGTGTTTCTGTGTATGTACTATATTAATCCTTTGTTCTCAAATCCGATAATGCCAATGCATGTTTCTAGAATTATGCTTTGAATGTGGCTGTATAACATGGGAGTTCTGAGAAGTACCTCTGATAAATCTGCTGTGCAAAAAGAGAGGCTATGAACTTGCCTTAAAGAGGAGCTTTTAAGTGACACGTCTGTCTTCCACTGACTAATCCCTAGAACAAAGGCTCCTGTTGTCAGAGTTCACATTTGCTGGTAGTTCAATAGAGATTCCCATTTGTGCTGAGCAAATAAGGTGTCACTATCGATACTTTTCAATCAAGATCTTCACATACAAATATAAGCAAACATCCATGAATTACTAAACATTTGAGGGAACTCTAGCATGAAAAAGGAATAGCCAATTCAACAAACAAAAGTATTCAGTAAGGAAACAGAAGCTAATAGAGGAAACAGAAAAGGGAGCATGTCTATGTGTGTGAATACAAACATATAGATAGATAGGTAGACAGATAGATTGATCGATAGATAGATAGACAGAGGTATAGATACAGGTACAGTTACAGATATAGAAACGTTGTAAAATTTTATAAATACCCATGATGGTATCAACTGGCCCCAATCAAATATAGATGGGCAGAGACCTTGGAAATTAATTGCACAATTACCATGAAATTAAATCAGCAGAAGAGTTGAAAATTGAATCATCAACTAGATCAAAATGGAAGACTCTTCTAGAAAAAAGTACAAATTGGAAAGGTTGAAGTATGAAACTTCTTTCCAGTTCCCCAGTCTATGACCTGTATTTCAAGGCTCAAGAACCACATGTGATAGTTGACTTGCAGTTTGGAGAGAGCTGCGAGAAAAGCTTACTCACAGAGGAACAAGGAACTGATATCATACTCTTCATCAGAAAATTCAGATGCACAAGGTCCTCAAAATTCTGAAAGAATGTGATTTCACTGGAGAATTTTACAGTTAGATTATCTTCAACGTGTGAAGATGGAGTTGATGTTTTCAGACATAAAGTCTCAAGATGTTTTATCCCATAAGAACTTTATGAAGGGATCATTTGAAGGTATATTCAAGGAAAAACATAAACAATATCACTGAAAAATAAAAGAATCTAAAATAGGATGAAGTTGTGAGAATAAGGAAAAATAGGCGTTAATCACAATGCACGTGGACAAGCCTAGAAATGTTTGATGAGAAAGCTGTGATACTTAAGAGACTTTCTCTGAAATAAGGAAATTCTTTAAAAGAGCACGCAAAGTAAATCTATAATTGCTGAGAATTTCAACAAAACACTGGAAGGGGCAGAGAAGTGGAAAGGATGTAAAATATATTAAGGGTCTAATACAGAAACAGGACTTGAAGTAGTTTGTGTCAACACAGAATTGGAAATTGTAAGTTTACATAGTGTATTTAAGTATGTGTTGTGCATGGAATACGAAAGAAGTGGTAGAGTACTTGTCTAACATGCCTGGGGCCCTGGGCTGGATCACCACAAAACAAAAGAGCAAACAAGCACCATGGAAAAAAATAAGAAATGCATAATTATCAAAAAAAGAATGAGCCAAAAAGAACATACAATGAAAATAACTTAATATGAAAAGGAAAAAAAGAGAAACGATTAGAATTATAAGATTCTTATACTAAATGTGAATTTAAAAATCTTATTAAAATAGAATCCATACAGTATACATAAAAGAGTTGACCTATATGCTCTTTATGATAGTCATATTTAAAATAGGATGGCACAAAACTGTTAAACATGAAGATTCACTAAAAAATTCAAGACTGATTCTATCAATGATAAATATACTTGAGTTTTAGATGAAAAGAATTAAACCTTGTAGAGATGATACATTACATGTAAAGTTACATTTCAGTGTCTACGGTGGATTGATTTCATGGCATCATATAGGTACTGAAATCGATGGATGTCTAAATTTCTCATATAGTATTTGCACATAAACTTATGCATATAACCTATGTGTAGCCTCTCATAGAGTTTAAATCATTTCTGGATTACATGTGACATCAAAGGCAATGTAAGTTCTATGAAAATAATTGTTATACTATGTACTTTAATGATTAATGGCAAGAAAAAGTCTGTATGTGGTCAATACAGACATATTTTTTTCAAATATATTTGATCTGTGATTGGCTGAATCCAGGGATGGAGAATCTGGGGATACAGAGGGCTGATCATATTTAGCAACATACATAATATAAGGTAAACATGTCAGAATTCTACAAGAAAAAATAAACTCACAGTTGTATCTGAACACTGTAACTATAGCTCTCTGAAAAATTAAGAAAATGAAGAAGTCAGAAATAAACAGTGACACAGACCTTTCAATGCTGAAAATTATGTCCAATAGACAAAAATAACATATTTCTTACATCCATAGAGAACTTATTAAAACTGACTTTGTAAAGACACAAAATAATCTCAAACAATTTAAAAAGTAGGACTGAGGGTCTATGTTTTCTGACTAAATAGTAAGAATACATTTTTGCACCTTCTTCCTCCAAAAGCAAAACACATGAAACTTCAACTATAAAAAAAAATCAAACCAAAATTTACTTTTAATAAACTTTAACTTACTAGAGGTTGGATTTGGAATGGGCCCATATGCTAAAGGTTTGGTCCTTAGCCTGCACCACTACTGGGAGATCGCCATGGATTTAGTAAGGAAAGGAGGCAGCTGGGGGCATGTCCTTGAGTGAGACAAGACAGGTTTTATTGTGTACAGATTAAATGTTTCTATTTTGGAAAAGCTACAGTAAACAATGTTAAAAGAGGCCTGGGAGAAAATAACTAAGGCATGTGTAAGATACAAAAGTCTAATATTCATTTTAGATTTCTTTCAAAAAATACCAAAGGCAAGTCAATATAAACATGAACAAAGGACAATTTGCAAGAAAATAATATACAAGATACAAAGCATGCAATGTTTGTCAGTCTTATTTTTAGGGAAATAAAATTAAAAGATAGCAATTTTTCCTTGTTTGATTGAAAATGTAAAAAAGACTGATAAAAATTTTAAACATGTAACACAAATCTCAGATACTATCCAGACACTGTTCTTGTAGAAGAAGTCTGTCAGAGTGTGGTTGAGAAAATATAAAAAGCACATAGCCCTGATCTAGCAGCCTCACAGCTAGAAATCTTTCCCATCAAAAATCTTGCATTTGTACAAAATGCTACCTATATTCAGTAATAGCAAAAATGTACAGAGAATTCTTTTTGTTAGTCATAGAAATCTGATTCAAATGGCGGAAGCAGAAATGAACAGGAAAAAACTTGTTAAGGGCAAACAACAGAAAAAGAGGTATATATATTTATGTATGTGTATATTTGTATAGGTATGTACATTTTTGTTAATCTATATAAACATTTCTAAGACTACTATCAAATAGTAGTTTAAAAATAACTGAAGTGGCAGAATATAATAAGTAGAAAGAATAAACCAAGCACCTAAGTGGATGGGATATGCGTGCATGTGTACGTGCCGCCCTGAAAGCTTTCTAGACTTTTTCTAGGGGTCACCTGTGGAAAGCAGTACAGGTTTGAAGAACTGGAGATCATCTTCTACAACTTTTTATTTTATTTTATTTTAAAGAGGGAAAAGCAAAACAAAATACAAGAAAAACAAGAAACGAAAGAGACAAATAAACAACAATAACAAAAAACCCCAAAATGATAATGATATAGGCTTTCAAAACAAGGTCTTAGGAACTTAACAAAGGTTGTTATTTTGCATGGTTATCTTCAAAATAGTTACTCAGATTACCAGATAAAGACATACAAAATTGATCTAATCCTATCAGTATTAACTGTTTTGTTCCAAAAACTAACAGAATTAGTAGTACAATCATTTTAGCTATCTTAAGTGGACATAAACAAATTTATATCTTTTTTCTTTCTCCTTTCTTTTTTTTTTTTTTTTTTCAGCACTGGGGATCAAACTCACAACCTCGCGCTTGACAGGCGCGTAAGCCACTGAGCCAAACTCCCAGCCCTGTTATTTTTGAGGCAGGGTCGCACCATGTAGCTCAGGCCGATCTTGCACTCGCGTTGTAGCCCAAGCCGGCCTCGAACTCACAACACTCCTCCTACCTCAGCCTCCCAAGTGCTAGGATTAAAGGCGTGCGCCACTACGCCCGGCTCTTTCTCCTTTCTTCTTTTCTCCTTTTCCCTACCCGAGTTATTTTTCCCTTTGAGCAGTTTCTTACCCTTTCACAATACTTATTGAAGATTTTGGATCTTATTTATTCTTTCAGTTTCTTACATTAGGGAGACAACACATCTTTTATTCTATTTACCTTAGCAGCAAACTCCTTCCTCCAAAAATTATAATATTCAAATCCATATACAAACAAACATCTAAAGAAGACTAATGCCAGGAGATAATTCCAAAATTAGTACCTAAGTGCCAGCCCCTGCCCTTTACAACATCAGAAGAGATAAATATTTCTAGGATTGGCACCACGCAGGGCACAGAGGTCCATAAGAGAAGTAAAAACAAATTGTAAGAGAAGTCAAGAGAGGGTTATTACTTCAAATATGTCATCTAATAATTCATTTTGTCCCATCACTTAGCGTGGAGAGGAAGAGTCATTTGAAATCATTCATTCATATCCCTAAATTGAATAGCATATTGATTTTGATACTCATTTCACAACATTCAAGAGGCCTTAGATGTGGAGCCCTTTGTACTCTGAAGTGTCCTCCAATCACCCACGATTGTACTGCCTCTCGAATGGCAAAGAGGCACAGCCACACTAAAGGGCGACACTCTCCTGCTCGGTTTGGTTGAATGCAGCAAACAATGGATGCCTGGTTTTAGGTGCCAAGCATGGTACAAGGGCTGGAGAGGGGAAGAGGAAAATCTGTATGCCTTTGCCTGGAGAATTTTCAAGAAAGAAGCATACACATCGATCTGTGGGGAACAGGGAGAAGCAGGTACGCAGGCTGGGGATGCGGACTGCAGCAGGATGCAGCTGGGGGGACAGGCCTTTGGCCCACAAAGTGCACCCCTGTGAGGACACAGAGTCCATTGTTTTGTAATTGGGCAGAGTGCGTGAATGAGAGGGTTGCGTGGTGATGGCAGAGAGCGGGCGAGGCCTGACCTGCTCAGAAGGACACTGAAGGATTTCAGGTTAATACTGAGCAAGATGTGAAAGTTTTTAAGTCACGGAGTGGCTGCCCTTACAATTGGCTCACTCAGTTGTGGAAAAGCCCAAGACAGCAAGGACACCAGAGAGAAAACTGACAGTAGCCCCTGATGTCCTTGACCTGCAGTGGCAACAGTGGGGAGGGGAAGTGGAGACCCCAGGACGTCAGTTTACTGGATGAGTCATGTAAATTAATATAGGAGGGGTGACAGAAAAATCAGTGAGTGCCTAAATGTAAAAAATTTATTGCAGTTAAATACACATGGCCATTAGTCCTCCTCAAGATATTCCCAGTTACTGTGGACACACTTGGCCCAATATCCTTGTCACTTTCTGAAGCAGTTCTGGAAGTCTTTTCTTGTGAGTGTCTTTGGTGGTGGTGGTGCTGTCCTGGTTATTTTGATGTCCTGAACTGATTTGAAAGGTGTCCCTTTCATGGTCATTTTGACTTTGGAGAAGATCCAGAAGTCATAGGGAGTCAGAGCCTGTAAATAAGGTTGACAAGCACACACCACAGTGCTTTTTGGAGGCTGTCTCTCCAGCACATGTCACTCATCAGCTGTATTCGCTGCATTTTTATCACAGCTTGATTTTGATAATACCCGGTAAAGACACGCATGACAAAGTACTTCTAGTACTGTTTCAGAAAGTGACAAGAATGATGGTTTCAGTGTGTTTGAAGTTGGGGTGGGGGTGGGTTTTGAGTGGGATAAATGGCAATGTGTCTTACTAGAGCAAATTTTTTTGTGTAAACATTCACGGTATATTTTGATCACTCCTTGCATAGAAAGCTTGCAGCGTTTGGCATGCAGGGAACACCTCGCAGCTGTTGTTATTATTGGATCCACCCTGCTGTCTCTGTGGCTGTGGCTGTACGCTTTTTGCTTTCATTTCCTGGGCCCTCCTTCCTCTAGGGTCCCTCTCTCTGGTGCCATCGTGAGCCTAGCACATTGTGATACTATATGTGCTATCTCTGGTTATGGGTTTGCAGACTGCAGAGTCTGTATCTCATTTGTATTTCCTTCCTGGCATCCAGCACACCACATGGCACAAAGGCCCCAAGATATTTTTGGTGAGAGTAGAAATCAAAGGCCACAATATTTTGCATGTACTATTTTTAGCTCATAACCATGCTTTGAAATGCAAAGAAATGAAATTCAGTGTAAACATCCAGTCTAAATTTCCTGTCCAGACTAGTATGCTGTGAATTCAATCATGTCCTTTCTATTAATATTGTAGTCTCTAACAAGGAAAACCCATGCTATACATACAAATCTTTGACTTAGCAGCATCAGATGACCCTTGAGCAGAGCCCTCTTTGTTTTAATTGTGTCCTGCAGAGTCTGGTTCAACCCTCCAAAAACATCCTCTCCACCTTCAAATTGACTCTGAAATGACTGATGATACTTTCTTTCCCATGAGAGGTGTTATAATGGCCTCCCTGAAGATGTCCCTGCATTTCACACTTGAAACCTGTGAATTCAGCACCTTACATGACAATAAGGCCCTTACATCTGTAATTCAGTTAAGGATGTTGACTTGCAGAGAGCACACTGCACTATGTAGGCCTAACAATAGAGGTCTTAAAGATAAAAGTAGAAGAAGAAGAAGAGCAACAGAAGACATGAAGTTGGATACTAAGGCCAAAGCGAAATGAAATCAAGAGCCAGGGAGTATGGACAGCCTCACCCTTGCTCACACTACTTGCTGGTAAGGAAAGGAAGCAGATTCTCCCATAGAGCTTCCAGAAGGAACGCAGTCCTGCCAACCCATTTTAGACTTCTAACTTCAGAGCTGTAAGAAAATAAATTTGTGGTGTTTTAAACCACTAAGTTTGGGATAATTTGTTACAGCAGCAGCAGGAAGCGAACATGTTCTCCAAGTTAACACCATCAGGACAGGTTATTTCCAATTTACTTGTTCCCTCTGATGTAGCTCTAGTACCTCAAGAACTGTTCTTATATTTTAAAATGTCAGAATTAATGTGTCTTCCTGTTTCATGATTCTAACCAAGAAACTGCTGCACTATCAACCAAAACAACTGCTATATTATAAATTTCTACCTACTCTTAATGTGAAGCTCAATTTGATTTAAGCCACTTCTCTGAATTCCTGCCATTATTCTTTGAATGTAAATTAGATAATAAATGTACTCACTGCTTGACATCCTTTTGTTCATTGTCCATTTTGTGCTTTCCTATTTGTTTGCCTGTTTCTTTGTTTTAGACTGCACTGAGTAATAAATGACAATTCATCAGGCCACTGGCATTCAGATCTTTTTTTTTTTTTTTTTTTTTGCGGCACCGGGGATTGAACTCACAACAACCTCGCACCTGCCAGGGCAGGCGCTTAAGGCACTGAGCCAAACTCCCAGCCCTGGTTTTTTGAGGAAGGGTCGCACTATGTAGCTCAGGCCGGCCTTGGGCTCGCGTTGTAGCCCAAGCCGGCCTCGAACCCACAACGCTCCGCCTACCTCAGCCTCCCGAGTGCTGGGATTAAAGGCGTGCGCCACCACGCCTGGCTCAGATCTTTTTATACTATAACAAATACTGAAGCATAACTCTGTTGGTTTTTCCAGAATAATAATTCCATTCCCATTTGTTGACTGAACTTAAAGATGACAAGTTCTTTAATTCTTAGACTGTCATCTTAGAATCATCCCAGACCTACAAAATTGTGCCCTACTTAAGGTACGTCTTCTAAATGTATACTGTCCTTACTAAATTGACACTCTAAGATCACCAGCTTTATCCTGGCAGTTTGCATACATTTTATGTCACAGAAGATCTCTCTTATTGGTTCTTAAGTGAGAAATATGCCCATTGTTTCAAACATCCGCTGAAAACTGTCAACTTTTCCATAACATAAAAGGGACGATATCTGTAAAATTTTAGATCCTAAAATGGGAGGATGAAAGTAATATAGACAGTACGCCTGGGACTGTGGGATCATGCCACCTCCACTTACCCAGACTGGGACAATGCCTCAGGGTCAGCCCCCTTCCTTTGTCCTAAAGGGAGGCAAAAATATGAATAGCAAAGACCCAGAAAATTACCAAAGTTCCAGGCCAGGACATATGCATGTTAGGTCACTGGCATGACCTTCAATGACCTTTCCTCACTGGGAACTTGTTGAAAGTTGATACATACAGATTATATGCCATGCATCCAATTATACCTGAATGAATTACGGGAAAGGACATACACAGTAGATACAGTGGTGAAGACTCAGCATCGTGTCAATCAATCATATTGTCAATCACGCCTTGAAAGACCCAATGGGAGGCACCCTGGGGGCAGGGTGCACATTTCAAATCCTTAAATCCAACTTATTCCTATCCATTCCATTCTTCATTCTTCCCCCATCTCTGTGCCGGTTTTTCTCCCTGCTCAGTGATTCTTTTGTGTTGCTTCTGACAAGAACCCGCTCCTTCTGAGCACACTTTCCTGAGTTAGCTTCAGTCAAACTGGCTACTTTGTTCTTTACCACCGTGCGTGTCATGTCCAGTATTTTGTTAGTGATGCACAAGCACCCGGAACCTATCTCCCAGGATTGCATCACCCAGTGTAGCAAGAGATCCAGGGATGATGCCACCTGATGCTCACTTAGGAAGCTGGGGTCTGGATCAACCCCTGTGGTGCCTGCTCTCCCTCTCTCTCTCAGTGCCCTTCCTGGAATCTGTTCGAGACGCTCCTCAGCAACACTGAGGGGGCCAAGGGAGCAACACAGGAGCTCAAGAAGCCGACTTCCAATGTGATGCAAATTCCCCGAGTCTTCCTGTAGCCCCACTGCAGGACCTGTTCTGTCCACGGAGATTAGATTATTTCCAGCTGCTACATCTGCATTGTGCTGGGCCCAATCTCTACAAGGCAAGTCTACCAGCTATGACGTAGAAGGGAAAGGAGCCAATAAACACATGAAAAGTGCTCTCACCACAATTAGGCACCAGGAGAATCCAAGTCAAAACCACAATGAGATACTATGTCACACCTGCTTCACACCTACTACAACAGCCAAAGTGAGGCAGAGTGATAATAGGAAGTACTGATAAAAGACATGAGAGTCTAACATATCCATATTATTAATAATAGCCCAAAAGCAGAAACAGCCTAAGTGCTCATCAGTTGATGACCCTACAAATAAAGTGGTAAAAATTCATATAGCAGATTATTATTCAGCCATAAAAAGGAATGAAGTGGTGCTAGGTGGCACAATGGAGATGAACCTTGAAAACGTTACACCAAGTGAAAAACACTACTCACAAGACAACCTGTTCTTTTTGGATGGAACAGTCCGACGTCGAATCTCTGGAGACAGAGGGTAAATTAGTGCTTGCCTAGGTCTAGTGGGTGCTGAGGGGTGATGGCTAAAGGGTGGGGGAAGGGGGAGGCAAATTCCTAAAATCGATCAGGGTGCTGATTGTGTAACTTTGAATATACAACCAGTCATGGAGTTGTATACCTTAAGTGGCTGAATTATTTGCCATGTGAATTATGTTTTAAACATTGTTTTAGACAAGAATGAGAAGGAATGACTGTTTCCCACAAGGCTTGTTTTCTGAGCTGTGCCACCGGCCAGCTGCCCACATGTCTAACTCCAGGGACGAGGTGCTGGCACCACCTACTTTTTACTGAGGTCTAACAGTTTCAAAGCCAACTGCGCTTCCTGAGAGTCACAGTTCTGGGCCAGCCAGAATTTCATGTTTTGTTTAGTTTGAGAAATAATAAATAGCAGAGGCATTTGCTTGATACTGCTTGATTCTTCCTGAAAATTCCTGCCAGACCTGAGTGCATGCCATTTTTCTTTATTTCCCTAGAAATGTTCACCGTAAATATTTATTTCTGCTCCCTCTCATTCATGCTCCAAATCTCCACTCTACTAGGTCAACATTCATATCTATTTACTTTGACTGATTTTCAATGATTTCTCCATCTTCTCCCTGCATGGAGTGGTGACAGCCAGTTGACGTGATCTGACTGCTGTCATCTGATTCAAGCCTCCTTAGACAAATTGTCTACAGCCTCCTCTCTAACTACTGAGGACACCTGCCTCTGGCCTAAAACTTGCATTATTAGTCTTTTGGAATAAAACACTGCAGTCTTTCTTCCTTGGACTATAAATGTGCCTTGGGAAGGAAAGCACATGGCTATACTCTAGATATATTCCCCAATATAAAGCTCAACAGAATAATCACTCATTATTTTGAATTATGGCATAAATT
>RJWM01007851.1:0-75865 GCA_004363535.1 Dasyprocta punctata | reverse complement strand
TCTGACCTTGTAGGACTGTGCCCAACTTGGGTCAGTGGTGCTACCTCTAGGTAGCTAATGTTAGAACTGAATTAAACTGTTAGACACCTAGTTGATGTCCACAGAAAACTGGAGAATTGCTTGACATGGAAAACTCAGACACTTGGTGTCAGAGTGTGAGATACGATTCAAAAATACAGTGAATGTTTAAGTATTTTTAAGTAAAAGACACATTGCCATTAATCCCCTCACTTCAAACGCTTATCCCAAAGCAGTTCTGAAAGCTAAGCTTTGTGAGTGTCTTTGGTTGTGCTGTTGTGGCTGTCTCAGGGTCCTGAACCAATTTAAAATGATTAACTTGCATGAGTATTTTGACTTCGGAGAAAAGCCAGATCTGGGAATAAGGTAGATAAGGACATGATGTAATGTTTTTGTTGTTGTTTTGTTGTGGAGGAATTTTTCTTTGTCTTTTTCAGACAGGATTTCATTATGCAGTTCAGGTTGGCCCTGAACTCACTTTGTAGCCCAAGCTGGCCTCAAACTCACAGTGATCTTCCTGCCTCAGCCTCCTGAGTGCTGGGATTACAGACATGCGCCACCATGCCCAGTCTGTAATGTTTTTGTGAGGCTGTGTTTTCACTGGATGAGACTACAACTCCAAAAGTCAAAGTATTAGACAAGATCATTAACAATTACTGCTCTTTACAAATTCTGAGGATATGATGGTACACTGCTGCAATCCCAGCAGTATGGGAGGCTGAGGCAGTAGGATCGCAAGTCCAAGCCCAACCTGGGAAACTTGGCAAGCTCCTATCTCAAAAAAAAGAAAAAAAAAAAAGGAAAAAGGTAGGAATGTAGCTCAGTGTGAAGGCCCTGGATTCAATACCCAGTACTGCAATACAAAATCTGAGACATAGGAAGGTCATCATCTTTTAAACACTACCTTCAAAAAGTTGCCTTTAACTTATTCTAGGGCAAAACTTAGAAATAGCATAAATGTCAAACAACTATAGATTATTAAGTAATTACAAAATACCAGGTTTTCAAATTTTGAATTTGTAACAAAATTCTTATAACATGTTAACACTACACACAAAATACTTAGGTAGGCTATACATAAATTTCTCCATGTATTTAACATAAACATATGTACACACTATTACAATGATTAACTGGGAGGTGATTAGGCTGCCACAGCTCTAGTACATTCAGTTCTAAATAAACCCAATTCAATGTAAACAGCAAAACAAAACAAACGTATCAGCCAGAGACAGTCAACTCACAACTTACTAAACAGAACTTCATACATTATTTTTCTGTAGAATTCCTTTTCTTTTGGTTCTCTCTCTTTTTTTTTTTTTTTTTTTGAGACGGGGTCTCACTATCCCATACAGGCTGCCTTGAGCTTACTATCTAGCCTAGGCCAGCCTTAAACTTGTAGTGATACGCTTGCCTCAGCCTCATGAGTGCTGGGGTTACTGGTGTGCATTACCAAACCTAGTCTCTAGAATTCCCTTTATATTAAAATATTCATTTAATTTAAAAATTATAAACAAACTGGGCATGGTCATGCACGCCTGATCAAAAAATATGGTGTTTAATTTTACTTTTACATTTATTAAGAGTAAAAGACACATAGTCATTAATCCTACTCACTTCAAACACACTTATCTCATCATTCACGCCACATTCTGAAGCAGTTCTAGAAGTCCTTTCCCATGAATATCTTGCTATGCAGTATGATCAAAAACACAGTGAACAGCTGGGCGTGGTGGCTACCACCTGTAACACCAGCACTTAGGGAAGACTACGCAGGAGGATAGCTCTGAGTTCAAAGTCAACCTGAACTACATAGCAAGACCCTGTCTCAAAAAAACAAAAATAAATTTTAAAACCACAGTGAGTGCTGCTGCTGAGTGCCATGCCATGGGAAGGCGGACTTGTAAACAGTATGGTGCCCTCACCCACCCTCTTCACTGGATCTGGCACCACGGAACCTCTGGCTCTTCCCCAAAGTCAAAATGACCAGGAAAGGTCAATGTTTTGAATCAACTCAGAACACGGAGGCAGTCACAACAGTGCAACTACAGATACAAAAAGGGGACTTCCAGAACTGTTTCAGAAAGTGGCAAAAACAACAGATAAGTGTGCATGAAGCAAAGGGTATTAATGGCAATGTGCCTCACTGTAATAAAATTTTCTTCTTTCTTTCTTTTTTTTGTGGCACCGGGGATTGAACTTACAACCTCGCACCTGTCAGACAGGCGCTTAAGTCACTGAGCCAAACTCCCAGCCCTGGATTTTTGAGTTAGGGTGGCACTGTGTAGCTCAGGCCAGCCTTGTGCTCGCGTTGTAGCCCAAGCCGGCCTCGAACTCACAACGCTCCTCCTACCTCAGCCTCCTGAGTGCTGGGATTAAAGGCGTGCACCACGACGCCTGGCTTAAAATTTTCTTTAAAAATTAAGCATTCACTATATTTTTGATCATATCAGCTATCTCTCAAAGTATGAAAGTTTTGCAAATTTTTGTAATTGTATGTTCTGAGATTTCCCTTAACAAATTCTGTTTTATGTTTAACAGTACTTCCTTCACACCAAGAATGCAAGATTACTCTCTTGTATTTGCACAGCGTAAATATGAACTTTTAGAAATGCAATTCGTTTGTAACTTATTTTCATACTTACTAAGATATGAGACCAGGTCAGGTCTGGAGGTACATGCCAGTAAGCCCGACACTCTGGGAAGCTGAGGCAGGACTGAGGACTTGAGCCCAACCTGGGAAACTTAAGGGTTTAGCGAGACCCTGTCTCAACATAAAACTTTTTAAAAGGGCCGAGGAGGGAGAGAGACTGTGTGTGTGTGCACATGTGCGCATGCAAGCAGGGGGCCTGGTATGGGAGGGCCTTAGAGGGGAATAGGAAGAGTCAACAGGGAAGGGAGCAAGAGGGTAAAAAGAAGGGGAGCGAGAGCACCCCACCAAGGGCTGCAAGGATGGTCTCCCGGGGAGGGTCCCCACAGTTGTGGAGGGCTGGGATTCAATGCGGCAGGGAGACACACACACACACACACACACACACACACACAAACTCACACACTTGAGAACCCAGGCGGGGAAAGAGCCCAGAGGAAGTGGGACTACCAGGGCTGGACAAGGGTGAGGGCCACCCTGACTTGTGCACCCACAAAAAAACAAATTAAATACATACATAATAATTTAAAAAAAGATCTAGGCAGAAGGCAGAGTGTGAAGGCCCTAAATTCAATCTCCAGTACCACACAGCCAACTATACCAAACTATTACTTGATTAATCTTTTTATGAAATACAAAATGTCCTATAAATCACATAATTAAGTTCTCATACACCGATGATTTATTTTTGGTCCTCATTAACCTTTTTTATTTCTGTACTAGTTCTACATGTTAATAAATTTAGTACTGCATTTTCATATTTCATAAAGAAAACCCACACATACCAATACTCTCCTTTCCTTTTTTTTTTTTGTATGTGGCACTGGGGTTGAATCCAGAGGCACTCTACCACTGAGCTACACTGTAGCCCTTTTATTCTGTGAGATATTACTGCTTATTCTTCTTTTGCAAACATTTCTTGCCATTAAAAAAAAAAAATAATCAGCAAAGAAAGAGAAAGAAAGCAGGCAGGCTTTTTTTTTTTTTTTTTGTAAAAAGGGAATGATCTTAGATTAGTCTTAAATGAAACAAAAATACAAACACCAGTATTCCATTCTTCATTCACCCTTCCCTAGAACAACATTTGTATACTTTTCGATTTACAAAGCATTTTTACATTCTTCATGAAAGAAAATAATCCATTCTTTTTAATACTAGTAAATACATTTGAACTGAGCCTCATACTTCACTCTCAAAATATATTTTAAATATATTTTAAAATGCTGCTGCTCCATGAGATCAGCTTTGGCAATGTTAATAGAATTGGTATCATTCCTTACATAAACTTTGATTTCTCTACTCCCCCTTCTATTGTGAGCCTTCTAATTCACAAAAAAAAGCTCGTGAAATCATAAAACAAACTCATCATAAGTAGTTGAGACTCTTATTAAATGAAAATCTAGCTTGCCACATAGCTGTGAATTTCAACTCTGCTATCAAGTCTGACTTACAGATCTTTTCATAATAAAAATAAACTTACATTTTTCACTGTAGATGATCTGCACCACCGGATTGGGACCATCATTTTGTGGCACTGGATCTATATCAGCCCATTCTGCTCTGTCCCTGAAAATGCATATTTTTTTTCATTGATTATGCTCAAACACATTAAAAGAAAAAAGAACTCTAGCATTTTTTAAAAAGGCAAAAATCATACTTACAGTAAAATTAGTAACTTTCAGAGATCTTAAAAATCATCATCACTGAATTCTTCATGACCAAGTTTTACCATTTTGCTTTACTTATTAAACTTTCAAAGTAAAATTAAAATAAAACAATCTTTGGATTTTAAAAGAAGCTCATAAAATAGACAATAGGAAGTAGTGAGATAGAGCTTTCTTAAAGGGGAAGGGGGTTAAGAGATGGAGGGAGGAAGAGACAGGAGAGAGATAGGAATGAAAAAAAGAAACTGTGATGTGTTATGCACCTGCACCAACCCCACACAAGGAATGTAAACATGGACTACAGGCATACTAATAAACTAAAATTTAAAAAACAGTTTAAAAATTTGAAAAACCTGTAAGTCAACAGTTTTCAAATTTTAGGTTTCATAAGTGGCAAAACCTGTTTTTGTAGAAAGTATATAGCAGTTTTAACTTAGAAATCAATTTACTAATTGGTCTAATTATACTCTCTCTAGTCTGCATTTTTTAAAAATCTGAATAGCTTACTATAAACTTGCATTTTAAAGTGAAATTAAATACTATTATCATGTTTTAGTGCATAACACAGAGGTGGCCCAGGTTGTCATTTATACATTAGGCTCTAAGGCACTAATGGCAAATCTTTTAGTTTTCAATAACAAACAGCCCGCTGCAGCATGTGTGCCGTAGGGTCCACCAGCACTGGTCTAAGGGCTGAGAAGGCAGCTTGGTGGTAGAGGACTTGCTTGGGCTCACACAATAGGTGAGAGCAGATTCTGGAACCTGACAAAAGGCCTCAGTCAGGATATTAGCCCTACCACTTACTAGCTGTGTGACCTTCAGAAAGTTACTTAACCTCTCTAGGCCTTAGTTTTTTCTTTTAAAACAGGCACAGGATGACAAAAGCACTCAGTGACTACTACTCATTATCATTGTTAAAATAACAGCACAGTGGCAATAATAAGACGCTTGTTCAATGTGAATTGTCCAGTGTGAACAAATTTTAGCTACTCTCCTATTTATACAAGGGGAGATCGAAACAGACAGTGAATATTATGCACTCACAGGTCGGGCTTTTGGGAAGTAACTGGATCATGGGTGTGATACTCATCACTGGATTAGTCCACTACACTTTTCACTATAGATGATCTGCACTGCTGGAGTGGAGTGACGTGATGTTGCACGTGAGGCCTGGTGGGAAGAGGTGAGTCACTGTGGGTTTGGCCTGGAAGGGTCTAGCTCCCTCTCTGCTTCCTGTCTGTCATACCATGAGTTCTTTCTCCTCTGCCACACCACCTTGCCTTGGAGCTAGTTGACAACAGACTGAAACCTCTTCAAACTGTGAGCCAAAATAAAAATTCCCCCCATTAAATTGAAGGTGTCAGTTATTTTGCCCAAGCAATAAAAAAGTAATGGAGCTAATATTTAAATTTTTTAAAAACTCATTATTGTTTAAGACACATCGCTATTAATCCCCCTCAAATTACTTCCCCTCACTTTAAACACATTCACCCCATCGCTCTTCCCGATTTCTGAAACCTCCCTGGAAGTCCGCTTTCCTGAGGGTCATTCTGAGGTGCCCAGTATCATTCAACTGATAGGACACTCAGAAAAATGACTTTCACAACTGCTTCAGAAAGTGGCAAAGAACAGCAGGATATGTGTATTTGGATGGAGGGAGAGCATTCTGATGAGGGCTCTACACAAATGTCTCTTTTACGCCAATAATATTTTTACAAATGTAAGCATCCTTCATACTTGCCTTTTTTTTTTTTTTGCAATATGACACATCTTAATTGCTCATCATATTTTTCTATCACACCACCTATTTTCCTTTCACCCACTCTTCTGTATACTGATGAGTTCTCGACAGCAAGTGTCTGTCATACAATCTCAAAATTGTGTTCATCATACGTACACACGAAGAAATACAGGGACTCAATGACTTAAGATGTGAAACCCAGAGCCTCAGGGAATGGCATGGAAAGCTGACTGTCACTGGGAAATCAGACATACTCATAGGAAGAAATTACACATTTCACAGTGCAGAGGGTTATAGGCCACCAAAACGAATTTAAATCAGTAAAAACAGTAACTCCAACAACAACAAACACTCTGGATTGTGACTTTCACTATTTCATAAAATCAAGCAAATGAGCCGTCATATGGGGTTAGGTAGAACTACAGAACAAAAGAATTTCGGATTGTCTCCGCCGGCTTAGGAGGAGCCAGGGAATCTCACTACTATGAAAGCAAAGGACAGCAATGGGACTGGGTGTTCGGAAGTAGGGGAAAGAAGCAAGAAAGTCACAGCAAGACCTCCACATCATCTGTATTGCAGACGAGGCTGTGCAAGGTTACATAATCGACTTTACGGCACAAACCTCTTCGTGTTTATTCAAGCTTGCAGACTACCTAGGTGCCTGGCTGAGGAGTTAAGTTAAATGATAGTGTCTCAGTCCTTCAGATTTTACCTTAGCTCTGTTATCCCAGCAGAACTACGGAAAGGATTCCAGTTCCTTTTTAAAGATAGCAAAAGTGGCCCTGATTTAAAAATAAAAATTCTTCTTGGCACGCTATCAAAACCGTTCGCTAACACTTCTGCATTTGGTACTGTTACTACCTAGGTAGCGTCCTGGAGCTCGGAAGAGAGCGCAAGATTTCTTAAAGGTGTGGAGCGGCGGCCGCGCTCCGTACTTCGCCACAGCGGCGGCCGCAGGGAGGCGCTCGCCCGGCTAGGCCACGCCTCGCAGCGCCGGCCAGAGACCGCGCCCGCCGCCCCGAACCCCCGCCCAGCGGGCCCGCTGCGCCGGCCGCGCGCGTTACCTGTACAGCACATAGGTGGGCGAGTCCAAGCTCAGGAACCCGTCGTCCATCGGGGACGTCACGGCTTCCCCGGCTTCGGCTGCCATCTCGTCCTCCTGGGGCTGCTGCGACGGCGGCGGCGGGTGAGGCTGGGGCGGAGGCTGCTCCGGCTGAGCGGGCTCGCCGTCCTGCGCAGGTTCCCCGACCCCCTCGGTAGCCGCCATGTCGCTCAGGTCCTCAGCGCAGGCCACGCCCCCTACTCTGCCGCGCATTCTAGTTCCGGTTCCCGGCCGACCTGGAAGTCCTACCGCGGAGGCGTCGCGTCCCGAGAGCCCTCGGGGCCGGAAATGCGTCTGCGGAGTGGACTAGAGTGTTTTGTGGAGCCGGGGTGAATGCTCATAACTTTGAGGTGTCACGGTCTCGCGCTTTCATCTCGGAGGAGTCGGACTTAGGGACCCGTAGAAGGCCTTTATGCTCCTGTATTCTTTTCAGTGCTGAGACTTTCAAAGCCAGGTTTCATTTTGATATGGGGAAAATATAACTCCTAACTTGCTAGGTGTTAGATATGCCGATTTTGTGTCCCTCAAAATGAAAAAAAGTGAATTCCAAAAGATAATGGAAGTTTATAATAAGAAAGATTTATCACGAGATTGCTCCTGATAGGCAGAAGGAGTCCTGAAAGTGGTTTCCCATCTAGACGCTTTGTCAGGAGTAATTTATACTGCAAATGTGGATACAGGATAGGTCAAATACAATCAACCAATAAGGTTGCAAGTGTAGCGATTTAACTATTATTGATCCAGTAGCTAAGTGGGGCACATAGTAAGGGTATGTGGCGGACGTTAACCATGGCTTAGTACCACTTCTAAAACAGGAGCATTTTTGGGAAGGGATAGGTGCGGGTGTTCTGGTCACCCACCCAAGTTTCTGATGCATAGCTGGATGTCATGGGCAGGGTCGTACTTATTACAGTATACAGCGAGTTCCTGATTTACAAACGTTCCAGTTGTAAACTTTCACAGACATGAACAGACCTCACATACTACAGCCATACATTGGGACAAGTTGCAGAAGTAGCTGGTGTCCACGATTTTGAGGTAACTGTAAAAGTAACTTATTAACAGCCTTTATATATTTTTTTTATGCTTTACATTGTATAGGTGTGTCAGTGGGTTTTTTTTGTTTTGTTTTGTTTTTTTTTTTGCGGCACCGGGGATTGAACTCACAACCTCGCACCTGCCAGGGCAGGCGCTTAAGCCACTGAGCCAAACTCCCAGCCCTAGTTTTTTGAGGCAGGGTCGCACTGTGTAGCTCAGGCCAGCCCTGCGCTCGAGTTGTAGCCCAAGCAGGCCTCGAACTCACAACACTCCTCCTACCTCAGCCTCCCGAGTGCTGGGATTAAAGGCATGTGCCACCACGCCCGGCTAGTGAAACAATCTTTAAATTGATAGAACACTATGGCAAGTACTAAAGGCAGGAGAAAGAATATAATTATTAAATGTGTTTATTATAGTTTAAGAGCAAAAGGAAACAAAAGTCGAAGTGAAATTTTTATACAAGTCTTTATTTACAACTTGTTTAACAACTGTACACTTTTTGCGACCTTGAAAACATTTTTTGTACTTGAATGGGAAAATATAGTTTGACCAAATCTTAACTTTATTCTTCATATACATATACACATATTATATGCATACATATAAACACATACATATAGTACCATAACAAATTGACAATGATCAAATGAAAAAGTGATACCAAAAGTAAATCCAGTATTTTTAAAAAACACTAAAAAAATCCATCTTTTGATGATTTCTTGGACTTTCTGTATTTATGGTTTTAGTTAGTTTTTTTGCTGATGTTCTCTAACAAGTCATTCACCTCAGAAAAATGATTGAGAAATACACCAATTTCAATACATAGGAAGTGTCTGGGTGAACAGATGAAAAAATGCTTGGGCATTGTTACGTACGATGTTGCTAGATCCACATTGTCTTTTCGTTTGTGAAGTGAGGAATTCAGTCCTGAGTGGACATCATTTTTTATTATAATACAAAATAAATTTATAGAATTATAAATTCAATAGTCAATTGGAAATAAGAATGTACTCAGCAATACATTTTGCAAAGGCTAAAATGAAAAGTGGAGAATGAAACCAACAATTCACAGAACAATCAATGCTTAAGACATGAGTATAATAATAAGGCTTTAGAGTTGGAATTATAATCAACTCCAACTCTAAGGTACCAAGGTGCTTTCCAGCTCATCTGAAAAGTTACAAAAGTACTACAGGGACATAATTCCACTATGTCTAAATTTTTGATATTTTAAGTTTAGAAATCAAAATAAGGTAAATTACTAAATGCTTGAATTTTATCACTTATTATATAATCAAAAAGTAGGTGTTATAAATGTGGGGCAACTGTAGATACATGAAAAATCGCAAAATAAAATAAACCTAGAAATTATTTTCTAGAGTCCAAACCATTATCAATTATACAGAATCTGTGAACAGCAAAATTTGTGACAGTAATGACATTTTAGTGCATTTGAATCATAAGTAAGGCTAATAAAAAACAAAAGACTGTTAAATTAAAATCCCAAATCACTGATTGGCATTTGTGTACAGTCATTTCCTGCATATTAAAAGGATTTTTAAAATTTCAAGCATAATGAAAATTTTCCTTAACTACTATGTGTCTTTGTAGAACAAATTAAATCAGGCCACTAGGAAAATAATAAGACAGACTCTAACATATTCGCCCACTTATATTTGGAATACAGTAAGAATTTCAACATAAATTATTTGGAGTTTGACAGCACTGGATCAATTCTGTGGTCTGATTACAGAACTTTAAACAGGAAGAGGGAAGTCTCATGACTTCCTAACAGAATACTTTTGACCAAGCACCAAGCTAACTCAAAAGAATTATGATTAGCAGAATGCTTGCCTAGCATGTTGGAGATGCTGGATTAGATCCCTGTGCATACATGTGTGAATACACACACAAATCCCTCGTTTTCACCAAAACAATTTCAAAGATATGTCAGTATATCATTTTAGCTAATTCAGCATTTTGTAACAGGCCAAGTAAACTTGTAATAGTTATTTTAATATGTTTTCACTAGCTAAATCACATTCTACTAGTAAATGTTTGGTTTATGTATAAAACTGAATTTGATTCATGATCCAAGTTATTAAGAGCAGGAGGCTATGACCAAATATTATTTGGCTGGGCATGGTGGCGGCTATCTGTAATCCCAGCACTCCTGCTGAGGCAGGAGGGTCGCTGCAAGTTTAAGGCCAGACTGGCTTCACAGTGAGTTCAAGTACCAGGGTCCTTTAAAAAGGCTGGTACTTATTTTTATAAGAAAAAAGCCTTCTTCAACTAGGTGCTGAACTATGAGTTGTCACAAATTGACTGACTGCCTTTGTTTTCATCCTCTCCTGTGTATCACAAGTACTGTCAAACAGCATTTTCTGCAATGATGGGAATGTCCTATATCTGTGCTGTTCCTGTATGGTACACACTGTTCACAAGTGACTATAGAACATTCCAAAAGTGGGTATGTGATGAGGACTAAAGTTTTAACTTGATTTAATTCGTTTTAAGTGTCACATGTGGCCGGTGGTACTGAATTGGTTTATAATTAGTTCTTATCTAGATTAATAAGAAGCCAGTGAAAGTTAAAAGACTTT
The DNA here is from genome assembly GCA_004363535.1 of Dasyprocta punctata. Taxonomy (NCBI): domain Eukaryota; kingdom Metazoa; phylum Chordata; class Mammalia; order Rodentia; family Dasyproctidae; genus Dasyprocta; species Dasyprocta punctata. The sequence continues at coordinate 65,049 of RJWM01007851.1, read as the reverse complement.
TTGAAAGAGACTTACCCATTCAACAATTAATTAGATTTTAAAACTGTATTTTGTTCTCATGTGTCTGTGTGTGTGAAACTTGTAATTTTTTACTTTGGGAAGAAAAAAATAGCACTTCCTTGAACATCAGACTCTTAGATTTTTCTATTTCACTGATGCTGTCTTCTAGATGGACTGACTTAAGCAAAGCTCACCAGTTCAACAGGGGTGGGAATCATGGCACCATGGAAAAAAGGAATACTACAGCAATTGTGTGTGTGCGCGCGCGCACGTGTGTGTACAGCTGGGGATGGAAACCACGGTATGACACATGCCAAGCAAGTGACCCATCACTGACCTATCCCCCCAACCCCGATTCAGAAGCCTTTATACAATTAAAAACAAGCATCTCATCTAAAAACAAGATGAAACAAGACAATATCCTCATGAGCAAATATTTGGAAGTAACTACATGCCTGTGTTTATGTAACAAAGATTTCAGTACTTTTGGACTATGATTTGAATACTAATATATTCATGTTAGAAACAGAAAATTTCTGGCTCTTAAAAAAAAATCTCTCAATACAGCAAACTGAAAATTTTGTCCAGTATGAATCTAGGAAAATAGATAAAGCCAAAAGATGTATCTGCTATAAAATTAAGAATGTTTTTGTGGCATTCTGGCATTTTGCCTTTTCCCATCACTTCTTCCACCACTTTTCAGATTTCTCTGATTTGACAGTGGCTTTCTTTCTCCTACTTTGCGTATTTGCAACGATGAAGAAACTATTAAAGTCAGGGACAGTTTGTAAGTTCATATTTTTGGAGACACTACAAAGAAAGTTAAGAAAATCTTCTGGCTAACCAGAAGACCGTTTAGTTTTATTTTCCAACTCCAAAACACAAAGTTTCAAGTGTTAGCATCTCAGAAGATCTGGCTTTGTGGTGTAACATTACAGTGGAAGCTTCGTAATGTGACAGGTCAGAAGTTATCCATGCCCAGGAGCCCAATCTAGCTACAGATTTCTACATTTACAAGTTAATATTTCTGAATTTAAGATATTAATAAAAAATAACAGAAAAGTAGAAAGGTAAAATAACTAATATTAGTAAAGTGCTGTAAATTTTGCAGAAAAGTATAAATAACACATAAATGACTAAAAGTAAATATTAAGACACTCATTTCTAATACTGATACATAAACACTATAGAATGTGTATATAGTATTCATTGACCATAGGTTGACAAATATATCAATAACATATTTTAAAAGTTAATTTTATAACACAAATACTGTACTAATTTACTAATTGCCACATTTTGCCAGTTTAGAGTTCTCCTGTGATAACGCTTGTTCAGAGGTGTTTGTGCATATATAGCACATTAAAGCCGCAGTATGTTTTGAGTTCTTGGAGGTTGCTCTTTTTTGTGATATTTAGTTTTTCCTTTAAGCTCAAAGTAGGTATAATTCTGGATTTGACAGCCTCCTGGTTCTAAAATTTTGAGGCTGTGGACACCTCTGTTTTAATCTTAATTCTGAGTCTAATGGTAATGTATCATGCATGTAAAGGCTTTGAATATGCTTTTAAAAATTTATTTTTGTCTTTATTCTGAACAATACTTTTTGTGGGGCTACTACATGTAAAGAAGGGAGATACACAGTTTAGCTAATGGCAAGTAAACTGGACAAAGAGGCAGATTCAGATGACTGCTGGTCATGATTTTCAGCCATCACAGGTTTTCTTTTTCTCATCTCATCATAGTATTTTGAATGGCCTGAAATAACCATCCCAGATACAGTAATAATTTCAGTCTCACAATAAAAATAATTTTCCTAAAAAAAAAATTTTCCAGGCACTAATAAACATACATAGTTATATTACGTGCTTAGTTAATAATCACTGAAGGAGAGGACAAATAGAAATTAGATGTCTTAATACTCGTATCAAGTAAGACAAGATTTTATGTAAACTATTATAAGATAGTTTAAGTTTGCACTGTATTAGTATTTTTAACTGCCTAGCTATTTAATAGGCCATTTCTTAGTCCAGTATTCTCATTCTACTCTCTAGAATGGATATGCCTTAATAGTTTTCTGTTACTTTAATTTCAATTCTCACTTATATACTATATGTAAACTTAATCTTACAGAATATGAAACAAAAATACTGGAGACAGCAAATAATGTTGAACATATAAATACATGCGCATAAACATGTGTGTGTACACACTCATGTCTCTAGGGAAGCACTTATAGAATCCCACAACTGCCAAAACTCATGAACTTGCCCTAATTTGGCCAGATCTCTTGGTCAAAAACCAATTCATGTCCCATCTCTATTATTCTGCTTCAATGGGAAGAACCTATGATTCAAAGATACTAATTATAGATTTTGTTTTTATATTCGTAAACATAATGCATGTGAACTAGATTACCAATCAGTATGTACTTCCCAAGAACATAACCAGTGATTTAAAAGAGATGGATACAATTGAATTTGTGTTGAACTTCATTTTATAAATTTACTGTTTCATAATTCAGAGGAATAGGGAAGAACCGAAATTTGCAATGTCAGCAGCAAATTATTTTACATTTTTTGGGCTTCTGAGAACGGTTTCTATTTTGTAAAACTCTAGAACTTTATTGTGGTAATATTGAACAATGAGGAAAACATTTTCAAAAATTTCAATAAAAGAAATATATACCAATTATTTAAATATCCTTTAAGTCAGCCACATGGTGGCACATGCTTGTAACCCCAGCACTTGGGAGGCTGAGGCAGGAGAATCATCATGAGTTCAAGGCCAGCCTGTGCTACACAGGGAGTTCAAGGTCAGCCTAAAACTGCATAGCGAGGCTCTGTCTCAAAAACAAAAACAAAAACAAAACCTCCCAAAATTAAAAATAATGATGATAATAATAATAAACTTAGAAGCCACTTTCTAAACTGGATTGAGTAAACTACCCAGAGAAGTTGCCATTTTGACTGGGCTACAGGAAAAAGTTTACTTTTACTGAAACCCCTTTTAACTTACAGAAAAATAAAAGCCATGACAATAATTTTCATGGATTGTGCTACCTTGTTTTATTATGTTCAGGATATTCTTTCACCCTACTTTAGAATACCACATAGCTTTCACTATATCAGTTAAATGGCCATTTCTGGGAAAAATATCCCCTCATGTTATAACGATAAAAAGTCAGCTGGGCATGGTGACGCATGCCTATATTCCCAGAACTTGGGAGGCCAAGGCAGGAATTATCATTCCAAGTTTGCCATCAGCCTGGGCTGTGTAGTGAGTTTAAGGCCAGGCTGAACTCTACATAGAAAGACGCCCATCTCAGAAAAAAAAAAAAAAAAAAAGTCCAAAATACTCTTTGTAATATTCTTATTTTGCCCTTAGCAAAAAGCAAGAAGTCAAGCACTTTAGGATCAAAGATATTCTTATCCACATGGGCATAAATTAGTAAATTTCTACTAGCTGTGGGCTGTGGATATATTTTCAGTTCAATTAACTGCATTTTTCCCAACCCTGCATAATTGTACCATTCCTAGAATATAAGGTCTGAGTAGCTACATGAGATTAAATGTAGGAAGTTAAGGAATACTTTTTTAAATGTAGATTTTTGGTAAGGTAATTCTTACATGGGGGTAAGGATTTTAACATTTCAAACATGGTATTATCATTAAAATAACAGATGGATGCTTGAATGGGAGCTGCAGACACTCAACAGTATTTCACATCTTAAGACTTAACCAAACTGCTACTATTAAGATGTGAAGTAGCTCAAATAAAACCTGTCTTTCCTTCAACGTAACTCATCCTTTAATTAGCAATTGTCTACTTTGCACAGCATGGATTTTTATTTCTTTGTGAGAATGAATGAAATGATGTTTACGACTGAGTAATATTTAGCTTAATTTTGTACAACTGAGGTTCTATTGTATGAAAAAAATAAAACTTCAAGAAAATCAAAGACTGTATTATCATTCAATCTCATTAAACAAATTTTGACAGGCTACGGATACCTAGTAGAAATAATTCTTTACTGATAAATTTTGAAACATGGTTCTTTTATTTGGAAACTTCTTTTTCTTTGTCATAGTATTATCAAGTAATTGGACAAATGGTTAAAGGATTCAATTTTTAAAGTTCTTTTAAAATATGCGCAATTGAATTATTTCAGATATGAAAAACTGTATTTACTAGATTCTTTTGCTATTATTAACTTCTTAAATGCACACTGTGGAACATAAATATTAATGTTCTTCATTACTGACTTTAACTTTACTGTCCTGGTAGAAGGAAAACAGAGTGTGGGTTTTCTGCGTGACAGCCTACCTACCCCACCGCACACAGTGACAGTGCATGTGCTCCACTGAGGCTGGACTCCTCCACTACACAAGCTCACTGTGGCTTCAGGAAGCTACCAAATGCCAGGAATGTAGGAAAACAATCCAAGGATAGTTCACTTCTAGACCAAGCTGCTCCTGACGCCTCTGAATTCCTAGACAGAGTATGCATCACCACAAACTCCTGGAGAAATCACTGATCATTACTGAAGAAATTCAAACGTCATAAATCCCATCCAAACCTGGACAGGGAAAAGATTGCCACTGTCACAGTTAAGTTTTATTCTTGGCTTCTTTTCTTTTGGTTCCAGGGATCAAACCCAGTACCTTGCATTCAGCAGGTAAGTATTCCACCTGTGGGATGTGTCCCTAGCCCAACTAATTCTTGGGTTTCTGATACCTAAAATATACTCATACAGTATTCCTTATAAAAGTATGTTTTTTTTTTTTTTTCTTATTTCTGTTTTCTTTTGTCTTTTTGAGACAAGGTTTCCCTATGCAGTTCAGGCTGGCCTTGAACTTACTTTGTAGCCCAGGCTGGCCTTGAACTCACAGTGATCCTTCTGCCTCAGCCTCCTAAGTGCTGGGATTACAGGCATGCGCCACCACGCCTGACCTGTTTTTAAACATCATAAAATGTTTAGAAATATAGTTTATTCTGTGTAATGAAAATAGTATACCAAACATTAAGGGTACAGTAAAAGAGTAAAAGTTATAAACACTACAGTTATAGCAGACAACAGATGCTAAAGAATATCCAAAGTAAAACTTCTACAAAGTTTGACACCTTTCTAATCGCTTTAAAAAATATCTGGGTAGGTGTGTGGGCAGGAGTTCAGGAATAGGCAGTAGTACTGAATGAAAATGAAAGCCTCTCACTTTATAGACATAATTCATTTAATAAGTCATTCAGAGACCTTATTTATTCTGTGGGTATAATTCCCCAATAATTTAAGTTTTACCAAGATTAGTGTTCACATCCCAATCTGCTTTAAAAATGATTGAATCTTTATACTATTTGTGAAATAAAGGTGGGGGTCAAAACTCTCTTACATTAAAGAAAAAAATCTTCTATTGTGAAAATCTGCTATATTTGTCAGGCAAGATGATACATGCCTGTAATTCCAGACACTCAGGAAGCTGAGGCAGGAGAAGTTTGATGCTGGCCTGAGCAACACAGGGAAACTGTCAAACAGACAGACAGACCTGTTGACTGGATCTACTTAGACTAAAACCCCACAGTCTACTCACTTGGCTCTCTCCACTGTTACTAATTTTTGCTGCTCTAATGATCTTAGTGGGCAAAAGTACTTATACTGTGCTCAGACTTTCACACTTAATGTAGAAAACTGTACAGTGCATGGCATCCTCACTGTGTACGCTCTAGTACCTTTCTTTAAGAATGATTTCTGAGAATAAACACTCTACTTTAAGTCAACTTTTTTATAAAAGAGGAAATCAGATTTAAAAATCAAACACATATAGTTCTGAAAATTCTTAGTTACACTGAGCTTGGTTTAAATTATTTGTAATGTAATACACAGAACTGAATGAAACCTTAACTTCCAAATAGCTACAGCATGAAATAGCATCATTATATTAGATAACCTACATAAAAACAAAAAATTGACCTAATTTCAGGATTGTTTTGATTTTAAGAAATGTGCTATGGTGTAAAAATAAGGTTGGACAGGCAGTTAAATATAATTTGGGACCAAATATTTACACAACTCAGTATGCAAACTTAGAGCAAAGGCATTTCATGTTGAAGTGAATGATATCTCACATGTACACAGCACCTTAATAGAGGAAGTGCTTTACAATGGTTTCTTGACAGTCATTTGTCAATGTAAATAAATGTAGTCTATAAGCACTTTGAGGCCAGCAAATACCCAAGAAAATCTATTCACAACAAATTCTTGGATTAGTAGATATAACCAAGAAAAAGTATGAAGAGATCTGTGAGAATATCACATGGAGAAGTCATTTATGATCTTAATGACTGATAGGAAAATATTAAGTAGCAGGAACTACTGAGAAATGGAAAAGTTTAAATGAAAGAATAAAAGTAAAACAAATGAGGCACAAGTAAACAAACTGTCCAACAAATAAGGCTTCCTGTAACTAAGTATATGAAAAAGAATTTTTTAGCTGTGGAAAAAAGTTGAAAGTCTAAATGTAAAGCAAATGGCTAGAATCTGACCCCTCAGTTGCTAAGTTATTTCAAAGCAAGGAAAAAATTAATGTACTACCTGATTTCTTTCTTCTATCATTTCTCCCCAAATAACATCACCAATGTATTCACTTCTGCCAGCAAACAGAATAGCACAAAATAATAAAATTTCACGTATTAGTTTTAAAAATTTTCTCTAAATCTTAGGACAATTTAGCTTCCTGTAAACTCTTTTTTTTTCCCCCTCTAAATAATTCTGCCAGGTGCCTTAGGAAAGGTTTAATTAGCACCTCTGCCAATGTACGTAAGTCTTTGCAAAAAGTGCACTTGTCAACCATTCTGTGTAGTAAATATGTAAGTTATTTGAGTGCATTTGTAAAACAAGTGAAAACAGATTAATACATCATAAAAAGATTAATTCCCTTTAAACAAAGACATTCTTATAAAGCACAGTAACACATAAGCACAATAAAGAATATAAATTGTATATCAATTGTTGGCAGAAAATCTAATTCAATACAAAGCCTACGCCATTGGGGAAGAGGACATTTCCATACAAAGAAAAGTATTACACTATTTATACAACACTTTTAATTGGACACTTACAAATTTTTGGCACATTAAAAGGAACTAAAAAGTCTACAAATAAAGAACGAAGAAACTAAAACAAAGATACGAGAGAGAAAAAGTCCTCAAATGTGAAACACTAAATACTGACATAGAAGAGAAACAAAAAATAAGCTGGCTGAGTTTCCTGAAATGTTGTTCTATGTAACAGAAGTATGCTTCAATGCAGGTTGTTTATTTCTAATAGCGAGACTTCTCTACCTTGCTGTGGCTGGCTGAACGTGGCCTGGATAAGATCTTCTTGTGCTGGTTGCTTGTCTTTGCCTAGCTAGGAATGACTGCCCTGAGCCAGTGCTAGCTAGTCTATCTTCAGCTGCTTTTTTATGCAGAGTCATTCCCTGTAATAAAAACAACAACAACAAAAACAAAAGGTAATCAATGAAAAAATAGTGGAATATATTCTTAGAGAAGAAAATTTCATTATGCAGAATTTGTTATGCTGCATAGTAAAGCAGTTTAAGAATATTAATTCTATTACAGATTAAGATCTTATAATGGCATTTAGTCCAACAATTAAGAGTCAATCTTTTGGAGAAATTAAGGCTTTCTTCTCTGAATTTACAATAGGTAATGGAAGGATTTTTGGAATATGTTACCATACTTTCCCTTCAAATTAAATGTATAAAGTGATTTTTTAAGAAAAAAAGTGTAACTGATTGGTAGTAGTTGATCAACATGGGTGGGTTTTGGAAATCACAGGGCTTATTTACAAAGGAAAAACACTAAAGTTATTATTTCTTATGCTGAAAAGCCACTTTGGATATTACACATGCCACCATGCTGTTTTTCTTCACAGTACACTTGTATTCTCAAATAAAGAAAAGTTCCTCACTGCCCACTACAGAGGGCCCAAAAAAGAGCAAGGGGGTCTCTATTGAAGACAGAAGGATCCCCAACTACCTTAGAGGAGAGAGGAACTCAAGTGCAGGACCCAGAACACCATCGCAGGATGGGAGAATGTAAGGGTATTCCCCAAAGGTGAAGAAATAACAAAATAGCACTACTTTTTGCACATATGTTCTTTTTTTCTTGGAACCGGGGATCAAACTCACAACCTTGCACCTGCCAGGCAGGCGCTTATGCCACTGAGCTAAATCCCTGGCAATAGCACTACTTTATAAAGGCAGAAGTCTAGCAGTTATGTAAAAGAGCAGTTTTGGTAATTTTTAATAAACCAATGCAGAACCCTAGCTGGACAAACTTTTAAGAACTGAGAGGTGCTACTTAATCTCACCAACAACTGGGCACAGGTAACCTGTCAGGAAAAGGTGGAGGCTGATACCCAGGAAGAAACAACAATGCACAAAAGACTAGAAAATAAGTTTTTTACTTTTTTTTTTTTTTTTTTTTTTCAGACAAGGTCTCGCAACTGTCTTGTAGTTCAAGCCGGCCTTGAACTCACTATGTAGCCCAGGCTGGCTTTGAACTTGCAGTAATCCTCCTGTTTCAGACTTCTAAGTACTGGAATTACACGCATGTGCCACCATGCCTGCCTAGAGGTAAGTTTTCTTAATTAGTTCTAGGAAAACACTGGTCCTGGCTTTGTAGTTTTAATACAATTCTAATTTATCATATATTCTCGGATGTAATAAAATTTCCTAGTGAAAAAATTCACAAAAACTTTTCTTAGGTCAACGTGAAATCAAATCATTTAAAGATTTGAATAAAACAGACAAGTATCTATTGATAATCTTTAATTTAGTTACCTCAAAGGACACAACTAACAGAGTGAAGGGACAACCTGCAGAATGGAAAAAAAATCTTGCCAGCTATTCCTTGGACAAAGGACTAACACCTAGACTATATAAAAAACTCAAAAAATTAGATTCTCCCCAAATAAAAGACCCAGTCAAAAAATGGGCAACTGAAATAGATACTTCTCAGAAGCAGCAGTACAAATGGCCAATAAATACACGAAAAAATGTTCAACATCAGAGATACCATCTTACCCCAGAAAGAATGACTATCATCAAAAACAAACACAAAAACAAAAAAACAAAAACAAAATCTAATGACTGGGCATGGTGGTGCATGCCTTTAATCCCAGCACTCGGGAGGCTGAGGTAGGAGGAGTGTTGTGAGTTTGAGTTCGAGGCCTGCCTGGGCTACAATGCGAGCACAAGGCCGGCCTGAGCCACATAGTCTGACCCTGCCTCATAAAACAAGGGCCGGGCGTTTGGCTCAGTGGCTTAAGCGCCTGTCTGGCAGGCATGAGGTTGTGAGCTCGATTGGTAGTGCCGTAAAAAAAAAACAAAAAAAAAGAAAGAAAAAAAAAATCTTACTCTTGATCAAGATTTAAATATAAATGTTGATATGCTATGAAATTTATGAATTTTTAGCAGAGATCAAATCACATTGTTAGGGCAGGGACACTACCTTCAACAGGCAGTATCAATTGTAACTGCAAAACAAAAACAATGGTTTTATGTTCACAGACATACAGGGCCAAAAGTGAATGTTGAAAGGAATCTGGTTGAATTACCTGTTTCAGACACAGAAGTTGTTTCATTGGGAAGAACATCAAAAAGAAAAGACAAAAACTCTGGGAAAAAATACTGAAAAAGTGCTATATTTTGTAAAGCTACAGTTCTTCAAATCCAGACAACAATGTTGATGAGCATTCAGTTTTCCCTGAAGTATATTTACAGGGTTTTGTGTTGGAACATTCAACTTGAGACCCCCCAGTGGGTCACAGTCTGGCCCTGAGATCATGTGCTAAACCCCATGGGACAGTTAAATTGTCCTAAATGTAAGTCCTACAAAGGCACTGAGATAGTCTCACACACAAATTAAGTCAGAAATGTGATGCTCATAAGGGTTGTGTTCAAATATGATTAATGTCCCTTTCCCTTCATTGCATGGGCTGACACTGAACTTTCCACTCTTTAGGGTACCCACATTTTCAAAATGCCCTTGCTGTTCATAGTGGTTATTATATCTGCTTTTTAGTCCTCAAGTCAGCACTGAAGTTTTGTTAGTGTGTGTTAGGACAGCAGTAACGTTCTTGTTTTTTGGTAGAAGGCAATATAGTAAATAATATTCACTGAACTTTGCATTATGTTCTAAAGTGCTATTTCTCTTACCATATTGTACCAGGCACTAACAATATATTTTTCCTCCATGTCTCTTTGACTCTTCGTTTTCTCATATTCTTTCTAAAGAACAAGCACATATAAACATGTAAACATACAAGATAATTCAGTATAAACAAAATGCTACAATTAATTGTCTAAATCCATAGACACAATCACGTAACATAACAAGGCTCCTAGAAAATAATAGTCAAAAGAACAGTGTTTTATTGTACAGTACAGTAAACTACCTCTAAAGAGTGGAATAGTCGGTCCCGTTCCTGGAGTTGATTTTTAAGAGCTTGTATTTCTGGTGCTGCTCCTTGATTTTGTTTAGGATCTAAAGTACGGATAACCTGCAAAGAGTAATGAAAGAAAAATTTACAAAGCCTTAGGCTGTGAGCATAGGATGGTAGCAGACTGCTTGTATTAACAAGTATGGGGTTCTGGATTTAACCCCTAGTAATGCAGCAAACAAACAAAAAACTGAAAGTCTCAAAGGGTGTAACATGTACAAAAGCAATTCTTTAAAAAAAAAATAAGGTTAAAACTATGAGACTTGAAGGCTACATTACGAAGATATCTTAAAATATAAATTTATGAAATAATAATTATTTGAACTTATGAATTAAATGAGAAATCACTTATGGGATGCGATTTTGACTTAAAATTGCTAAGTAGTCCTAAGTAGACATGACTGGCAGCTCCTCACTCTGTCCTCTGCTCAGCTAGTCCTCTGCCTCTGAACAGACAGGCCTTGCAGAGGTCCCAGCTGACATCAGCCCATCACTGTGCTGCCATCTCCTCCCCTGCTGGTAGCTGAGACTGGGTATGGGGTGCAATTCTGGCAAACCAACAAGAGCACTTCTGGGAGAGGGCTTTTTTTTTCCTAATACTTTTACTATGAAACTTACAACGATAAAAGTAGATTTATCTTTATCCTGGAGTCACCAATTGCTACAGTGCTATATTTAATTTCTCTCTCCACACACACATACACACACTTGTTTTGGACACTTATTTTATTTTATTTTATTTTTATCTTATGTTATGTTTTTGGTAATGGGGATCGAACTCATGACCTCACGCTTGCCAGGCAGGCACTTGTGCTGCTGAGCTATACTGCCAGCCGTTTTCATTTTTAAACAGAAAAAAAGTAAGAGATTACAGTAAAACAGAACTTCAAAACAGGTCAATAGGAGAATAACAATAATCAACACACTGCATACTGTTATATTCACAGTAGTTGTTTAGAGTATAAGATACAGACATGAAACATTGTCTAGAAAATTCTCAGCACAAAACTTTAACCTCAATGAATCAAGAGAACCCAACTTTTTTTTACGACTGCTATACTATTTTCAAAAGGACATTTCACAGTAAAAATGAAAACTGAAAATGACCCTGTGAAAACTACTTTTCACTCAAAATTCTTTTTAACTGTCTTAACTAATTTTTATTTATGTACATAGATTTTCTTTCAGTTTGTCACACAAGTGCAACAATACGATGGTTACATATGTGTGACTTATTTAGTTCTCTGATAAGTATAGTTTCAAGGATCATCCATTTAAGAGTGAAAATGTCTAGTTTATCATTCTTTATAGCTGAGTAGCATTCCATCATATAAAAATACCACATCTTTATTTTCCATTCCTCAGTCGAGGGGCATTTAGCTTGTTTCCAAGATCTGGCTATTATGAACTATGCAGCTATAAATGTAGGTGCACATAAGATGTTTTTACTTCTTTTGGGAAGATACCCAGAAGGGGAATAGCTGGTTCAAATGAGACCTCCAATTCTACCTTTTTGAGGAATCTCCACCCGACTTCCATAGTGGTTACACCAGCCTGCATTCCCACCAACAGTGGAGAAGGGTTCTTTTTTTCTCCACAGCCCCACCAGCATTTGTTATTGGTTGACGTCTTAACACTAGCCATTCTTTTTTCAGGTGACGTGGAATCTCTGTGTTGTTTTCATTTGTATCTCTCAAATGACCAGTGCTGTTGAACATTTTTCACATATTTATTTGCTGTTTGTACTTCTTCATCTGAGAAGTGTGTGTTCATCTCAGATGCCCATTTTTGGATTGGGTCTTTAAATCTTGGAAGACTGATTTTTTTTAAGTTCTTTATATGTTCTCAAGGTTAATCCTTTATCTGAGAGACAGCTGGCAAACATTTACTCCCACATTATGGGTTGTCTGTTCACTCTGTTGGTGGTTTCTCTTATTGTGCAAAAGCTTTTCAGTAGGATGAGATCCCATTTGTTGATTCTTTGTGACAGTTCCTGTGCAATCTGACTTTTTATTTATAAAGTATTTGCCTACACCAATGTCTTCAAGAGTTTTACCTACTCTATCTTCCAGCAGATTTAATGTTTGTTTTAATGTTGAGATCTGTAATCCATTTAGATTTTAACTTAGTACATGGTGAAAGATGTGTGTCCAGTTTTAATCTTCAGCATGTGAAATGCCAGTTTTCCCAACACCATTTATTAAAGAGGCTATCTTTTTTCCAGTGAATGTGTCTGGCACTTTTGTCAAAGATAAGGTAGCTCAGTGTGTCTGCAGTAGTTTCTGCATGTTCTAATCTAGTCCATTGGTCTTTGGGTCTGTTTTTTTGCCAGTGCCACACTGTTTTTATCACAGTAGCTTTATAGTATAATTTCAGGTCAGGACCTGTGATGCCCCGCTGTCTTGTCTTTATTGCCCAGGATCACCTTTGCTATTCTAGGTCTCTTCTGGTTCCAGATGAATTTTAGGATTGTTTTCTCTAATTCTGTGAGGTATGCTATTGGAATTTTGATGGGGATTGCATTGTATCTCTGTAACAGTTTTGGAAGTATGGCCATTTTCACTATATTGATTCTTCCTACCCAATAGCATGGGATATCTCTCCTTTTTCTAATATCCTCTTCAATCTCCTTTTTCAGAGTATTATAGTTTTCAGTATAGAGGTCTTTTACATCTTTTGTTAGATTAATTCCTAAGTATTTCATTTTTTTGGATGCTATTGTAAAAGGTTTTGTTTCCCTAATTTCACTCTCAGTGAGACTGTTATTTGTGTACAAAAAGGCTATTGATTTTTGAGTAATGACTTTGTAACCAGCTAAACTGCTAAATCTGCTTATTAAATCTAGAAGTCTTCTGGCAGAATTTTTGGGATCTTCTAGGTAGAGTATCAAATAATGCTAGTTTAAATTCTTCCTTTACTATCTTTATTCCTTTTATTTCTTTCTCTTGTCTAACTGCTCTGTCTAAAGTTTCCAGGACTATGTTAAATAAGAGTGGAGACAGTGGACAGCCTTGTCTTGTTCCTAATTTTAGAGTGAAAGCTTTTAGTTTTTGTCCATTTAGTATGATATTGGCTGTTGGTTTGTCATAGATGGCTTTTATCAGATTGAGCTAGAGATCATCTATTACAACTTTCTGTAGAGTTTTTATCATCAATAGGTGCTGGACTTTGTCAAAAGCTTTTTCTACATCTGTTAAGATAATCATATGATTTTTATCCTTGGCTTTGTTAATATGATGTGCTACATTTATGGATTTACATATGTTGAACCATCCCTATATCCCTGGGATGAATCCCACTTGATCATGGTGTACAATCTTTTTGACAATTGGCTGCAGTTGGTTTCCCAGTATCTTATTGAGGATTTTTGCATCAATGTTCATTAAGAAGAGTGGCCTGTAATTCTCTTGCTTAGTTGGGTCCTTCTCTGGTTTTCGCATCAGAGTAATGCTTCCTTTCAGAAATGAATTTGGGAATATTGCTTCCCTTTCAACTTCATTAAAGAGTTTGAGAAGTAATAGTGTTAGGTCTTCACTAAATTTCTTGTAGAATTCAGCAGTGAATCCATCAGGGACCGGGCTTTTCTTTGTTGATAGGCTTTTTTTTTTTTTTTAAAGAGAAAAAAGACACAGAAAAGAAAAACAAAAAGAACAAGAGACAAACAATAACAAATCCAATACAATAACATTATAGCTTTACAAAACGAGATGATAGGAATTTAACAATTGTAATATTGCATATTGTTACCTTCAAAAGGGTTGGTTAGATGAACAGATATAGACATGTAAAATCGATCTAATCATGAGTATTAACTGTTCTTTTTCAATAACTAATACATTTAGTAGTATAGTCATTTTAGCTATCTTATGTATACACATATACAAATTTATGGCCTTTTCCTTTTCCCTTCCTTCTTTCCTCCTTTCCTTCTATAATACCTCTTGTTATCGTCAAAATAACTGCCCATCAGGCATGATATAATCAAACAAAATAGTACAGAATAAAACCAATAAAACAAAACAATGGAAGCAATACAGAACTTCAAAACAATAATAAAACAACTCTGATTACCATAATGCCTCTTATTAGCTTCTAAGTAGTTGCCTATATCATCAGTCATAATACAATCAAACAAATCAAAACAGCATAAAATCACTCAAAACAAGGAAAGCAATACAGGGCTTCAAAACAAGGTGATCATGTATCAATAATGGCTATCATAATGTATTTTGTTATCTCTCAAATAGCTGTCCGTGCCATCAAATATAATAAAATTAGACAAACGGAAACAGAATAAAACCAAACAGAACAATGAAAACAATACAGGATTCAAATCATGATAACAGATTAACAATGGCCACTGCCTTCCCTTTTTAGACACTTCTTCCTCTTTCATTTTTACAATATATATTCTGTATTTTGAATCCTACTAAATCCTTTAGTTTTTTGAACTGGGGAGACAACATGATGTTCACCCATGTGACTCTGGATTATTTCATCCATGAGCATGATGTTAAGTTGTATCCACTTACCTACAAGAGCCTTGAGGTTATCTTTCTTTATAGCTGAGTAGCTTTCCATTGTATACAAATGCCATGTCTTTCTTGTCCACTATGCAGCTAATGGGCAAGCTACCCCTACTTCTTTCTGGTTCCCTGTCACAAAGAGCATTGTTCTCTCTCCTTTGACTTTCAGTCTAAATTTTCTTTTGAGTTAAGTGTTTCTTGTATAAATCATATTGATGGATCCTGTCTCCTGATGCACTCTGCCTGTGTTTCTTTTCATTGGTGAATTGAGGCCATCTATATTAATGGTTATAGCCAACATGCACTGCCCCGTCTCTGCCATTGGCTGCCTACTTTTCCTCTTCATTCAATTGTCTGCCCTGCTCGGTGATAGCCCTCTGCCACTGTTTCTGGAGCTGTGGTCTTTTTTATCTCTCTCCAGAATGTCCGTCAGTATTCTCTGTAGGGTTGGTGTGGTGGTCCTTCAGTTGTTCTTTGTACGGAAGTATCTTGTTTCTCCATTAATTCTGAAAGATAGGTTTGCAGGGTACATCAATCTGGGTTGGAAGTTGTTTTCTTTCAGGACTTGAAATACTTTACTCCAAGCTTTTCTTGACTTGATGGTTTGCATTGAGAAATCTGCCATGATTCTAATGGGTTTTCCTGTATAGGTGATCTGTTTCTTTTTCTAACAGCATTTAATATTCTGTTTTTGTGTTGAATTTCTGGGATCTTGATTATTATATGACTTGGTGTAGATTTATTTTTGTTATGGCTAGCTGGAGTTCTATATGCTTCACTTATCTGGATGTCACTTCCTTTACCCATGCTTGGGAAGTTACCTGATATTATTTCTGTAAATAAACTTTTAATGTCATTTGTGTTCACCTCTGCTTTTTCACTCACACCTATTCTTCTTAAGTCATGTTTCTTTGGGCTGTCTTGCAGCTGTTGAATTGTTACTTCCAGGTTCCTTGTCATTTTTAAGAGATCTTTCCTTTTGCAATCACAAGGTGCAAACCTGTCTTCAAGGTTTGAAAGTCTGTCTTTGTGCTAGGCCAGCTAAAAGCCTGTAAAACATAAGACTATGCTCACCCATGACTCAGCCTCCCTTAACCCCCACTGCAATGTTCTTGAAGTGCTGATATTAACTGACTGTCTGCCAGGCTGTGCTGGTTCCTGTTTCGTTTCAAAGATAACACATGGTAACATATAAGCCTGCCCGCAAAATGACCTCACCTAACAAGCTGACACAAATTCCAGTAAAGAGTAAAGATGAGACTTTCCCATGTACGACTATCACTGAGAGACAAACGGTTCTAACCAGGTTGTGCTTTTTGCTTTAAATTCTGCTCGCTGTAAAGGCTCAGCACTGCTCTGCACCTGCCCTGTGTGCAGGAGTGCAGACAGTCCCAGCTGGCTTTTATTAAAGACTCCCAAACTTCTGATTTGGTCTGTCTCGTTGTTCGGTTTGGTGTCAGACCATTACATCTTCAGTTGCTTTCAAGTGGTTCTGCCAATTTTCAATGGAGTTTTTAATTTCCTGGATATCTTTTTGAATCTCTTTCATGTATTCTAAATTTTTTTGTATTGTTCATTCAAGGTTTCCCTCATTTTCCTATGCTCCTCCATTTTTTTATCTCTATCTTCTTTAGAGATGGCTAGCAATTGTTTTATTATGTTTTTTAGTTCTTCTTTTACCTGAGTTAGTATATCTGTTCTAATTTCTTTTATAGCCTCATGAAGTTGTTTCTTTACTTCAGCTGCCATCACCTCAGAAACTTCAGCTATGTGACTCCCTATCTCTTCCGTGTTTGTATATCCTGGACTTGCTCTGCTTGGATTGCAGGCTAGAGACTGCCTTTTGCTTCTTTGTCTTGACATATTCCTGGGTTCTTCTGGACAAATGGGTACTGGGGTCTCAGGCACTTCCCACGTTGGCTACAATTTCTCTCAAGTGAGACTGTTTGGTTCTTCTAGCCAGTGCTGACTACGAATATCTGATGGTGGTCATTGGGTGCACTGGTGCAGGGCTGTCTGCTGCTTTTCCCAGCCTGCACTGGCTCCCTGATGGCTGGTGGAGTACACACAAGGGCAAGGCTGACCGCTGCCTGCAAAGCTGGCCTGGTCACCAGCAGGGATCCTCCACCACCACCCCTGGAGCGTGTCAAAGGCCACTGCCTCCAGATCAAACTGGCTACCCACAGGGAACCTCCGCAATGGCCGCTAGAATGCGTGTAACCCTTTTTTCCTTTCCCTCTAATTGTTTGCCTTTCCTGGTAGATTCCTTCTACTGGGGTTTATGGAGCTGTAGTCCATATTATCTCTTTCTAAAATGTCCTTCAGAACATTCTGGAGTGCTGGTTTAGTGGTCGTGAATTTCCTCAGATGTTCTTTGTCATGGAA
Source organism: Dasyprocta punctata (assembly GCA_004363535.1). Classification (NCBI taxonomy): domain Eukaryota; kingdom Metazoa; phylum Chordata; class Mammalia; order Rodentia; family Dasyproctidae; genus Dasyprocta; species Dasyprocta punctata. The sequence continues at coordinate 47,637 of RJWM01007851.1, read as the reverse complement.
GTATTTTGTTTCTCCCTCTATTTTGAAAGATAGTTTTGCGGGATACATCAATCTGAGTTGAAAGTTGTTTTCCTTTAGAAATTGGAGTACTTCACTCCAAGCTCTCCTTGAGAGTTTGTGCTGACAAGTTAGCTGTGATTCTGATGGGCTTTCTTTTATAGGTGATTTGTTTCTTTTCCCTGATGGGTTTTCCTTTATAGGTGATTTGTTTCTTTTCCCTGACAGCTTTTAAAATTTTATTCTCGTGCTGAATTTCTGGAATCTTGACTATGATATGCCTAGAAGAAGATTTTTTTGATCATTGCTAATTGGAGTTCTATATGCCTCACTTATTTGTATGTCAAATTCTTTTTCTCTACCAGGAAAGTTTCCTGTCACGATGTCTGTGAGTATGTTTTTAATATCATTTGTGGTATCTCCTGCTTGTTCACTGACTCCAATTAATCTTAAATTATTCTTCTTTGTCTGATCAAGCAGCTGCTGGATTGATTTCTCATGTTCCCTTGCTAGTTTTGAGAAATCCTTCTTTTCCTGGTCACTAACTGCAAACCTGTCTTCAATATCTGAGATCCTGTCCTCATGTTGGCCTAATCTGCTTTGAATACTTTTAATGGAGTTTTTATTCTCCTGAATATCTGCTTGAATCTGGTTTATGGATTCCATTTCTTTCCTATGTTGTGCTTCCATAATTTGCTTACACTCGTTTATTTTTTTTGTCTGTGTCTGCTCTAACATCACTAAGCATGGTGTGTATTTTGGTAATCTCTGTGGTTATTTGAGAGATTATTTTTTATTTCATTTTTTTCCAGAGCCTCATTCAATTGCTTTGTTACCACTTTGCAGAGAACTGGTAGGGGGCTTTCAGATTTTCTAGCCTCATTGCCCCCTGGGTTTGCCTCTGTTGAACTGGGTGTCTGACATTGTGTCCTGTCTAAGTGTCTTCTCATTTCTTTTCTTTTTAACTTTAATTCCTAGAGTGACACCTGTTAGTTGCCTGTGGTAGCTTGCTTTATTGGTGGTATTATGGACGTCCAGGTGATGATCACTTCTCTGAGGTATTTTCCAGGTGTTGCTGGTTCCTGGGATACCAGTCTATTGGAAGATCCCAGCTCCTCAGTTTGTTAAGAGATGAGAAGCTATAGCTCGCCTAGCCCAGTCCCTGGTTCTTTGGCACCGTGCCTTACACTCTCTGTGACCTCCAGTCAATCTCAGTCCTGGACCATCAGGGCTAACAGCTATCCAGAACAATCCTGTTAATTCTGGCTGCAGTGGCACCCACAGCACCAAACACAGCCACCAAAACAATAAAGTGAGCCAAACCCTGATTTGCAACCCTCAACCGTATAAACTCAATTTGTGATCATACAACAGAATGCAAAATAATCATATACAATACATAAGTTGGCAATATGTCAATTCTGTCCTCAAAGGTCAGGACCCAAAATGGATTTAAGAGAAGGCTGAGAAGTGGGGAAAGAGAAAGAGATTGTAAGTAGGTTGGAGGACAAAAATGGGTCCCACCAACTTAGGGAAATCAATGCAGAAGACTGAGGGAAAAGAGAATCAAAAGAGACAAAAAGTAGAACAGAACAAAACCACACCTAGAAGTAGGGCAGAAACCACACTCACACTCGCACACACACACACAAAAGAAAGAAAAGAAAGAAAGAAAGATAAAAAAAAAAACTAAACAAAACAAACAAGAGGAAAAAAAAAGTCCACTTCCAGGATTCTTTCTGAATTCACTAGTAGACAGCCTGTGGAAACAGTGACCCAAATCGTGGCACTGTCTTCCTGCAAGCCAGCAACTAATCTATGATAGAGTAGTAGACAACTTTAGCAGGCTTGGCCCAAGAACAGACTCACTGGGCTCGCTGCAGTCCAAGCAAGTTCCACAGGTCTGCCCCAGCTAGGAGCTAATAAAGGAAGCCGGCAACAGTTTTAGCTCCAGGTTTATCTGGTTCGATTCCAAACAAATCACTTTGCAGGGACCCCAGGGTTCACCAGCTGCCACCAACACTGCGACCATGTGTCCCCAGGTTCCAACAGCTCCCTTTACATAGTGAGTTCAGCTCTGGGCAAAGGCACCACCAGCTACTGCCTTATTCGTTGAAATTTTTCTTTTCACTCTCTCTGTGGGCTTCAATTCAGACTTCAGACTCTTCCTGGGTCTAAGAAACCCACTTCCTTCCTTTTTGTCTTCCTCAAGATGGTATATTCCCACATATAGATGGTGTCTCTCAGAGAGGCTGTTTTTTCTCCACAGACCTCATGATATGTAACCCTAAGGTACTCAACTGTGTATATCCTTAGACCAAGGGCATTACTCCACATAACCACAATACTACTAACACTGTGAGGAAATTTACAACTCTATAGAACTGTCATTAATTGGTTTAAATCCACCTTCCCATAGGTTATCTCCAAAATATTTTTTAACAGACCTCCTCTAGTCCCAATCCAGGACTCAATCAGTGCATTGGATTGGGTGATTAGGTGGAGATTTTCTTTTCTTTTCTTTTTTTGGTACTGGGGATGGAACTCAGGACATCGTGCTTGCCAGGCAGGTGCTTACACCACTGAGCTAAATCCCCGGCTAGGTGGAGCTTTTTAAAAGCCATGGCCCATTTTTGTTTTTACATGACTCTTTTACCTCCAATTCTGGTTTTACCTGATGGTTTCCTTGAAGGTACAGTTGAATTTGTTTCAAGTGCCTCATTTTTGCTCTGAGCTGAAAGTTAGGTCTAGAAGACCACTTAGATTCAGGTGAATTACTACTGACGTGATATGCCATGAGAAGGCACCAGCACTTGTGTATAGTACCACAAGCTAATTTTGATTAACCATGGTTGTGACAGGCACTTATTTCCTACAAAAGATGTAATCTCTTCTTAGTAATCAGTAACTACTTTCTGCAGAGACCTATTCTGAAAAGTACTTCTAAAAGTTCACACTCCTTTTTTGTTGTTGTTGTTCAAAGATTCTTTGGTTTTTTTAATACTGTATGCATTCTACATTTTAAGACTTCATTCTAGTTGTGGTGGTATATGCCTGTAATCCCAGCACTCACGAAGCTAAGGCAGGAGGATCACAAGTTCAAGACCAGCCTGAGCTGCACAGTAAGTTAAAGGCCAGCCTGAATTACAGAGTGAGACCATCTCAAAAGAAACAAACAAACAAACAAACACCCTCCCTCAAATCCTCAGTGAAGGTTGATCAGAAAGTGCAATGAGTTACCTTCATATTCATACTTATTCTTACTTACACTTTTGGCTTTCTCTAAATATTTTTTATATCGTTCTTCCATTTGCTTCATCTCCTCTTCCTTCTTTCGTAAAGCTTCTTGTAATTCTTCAATTTTTAAGGCTGTAGATGGGAGATATTGAAAGAGAATTTTTATATTTTAACAACTTTAAAACCGTATTTCAATTGAAAAATAGTCAACAAGTTTGAGAGATTGTTTGGTCTATTACTAAACATAGTTTTTTAAAAACACCAATTCAAACAAATTTTTTTTTTCCAAACGGTTTTTTTTTAATAAACAAGAATCCAGTATAGAACAGTATAAGTTTATAAAGTTGCACTGAGGGATGAATGTACAAATGTGGTATACTCATACAATGTAATGTGGTACAAATGTAAAAATGTGGTATACTCATACAATGTAATATCACGCACTCAATTCTAATACATGCTACAGCATAGAACATAATGCTAAGTAAAAATAAAAGACATTATGCTAAGGGAAATATGTAACCACAAAAAGATGGAATACTTCATGATTGTAGTTATGAGTTATCTAAGAAAATCAAGTTCACAGAGACAGTAGAATAGATAGTAAAGAGGAACTGAAGATTATCATTCAATGAATATAGAGTTCTAGCATGAACTGATGAAAGTATTTTAAAAATGGCTAGTGATGAAGGCTGCATAGTAGTGTAAATGGGCTTAATAGCACTGGACAGTATACTTAAGATGGCTTAAGTCTTATTATACATGTTTTACTACAATTTGAAAAAGGAAGGCCCTGGGGGATTTTGCAATGGTAGAGGTTTTTCCTAGCATTGTAAAGCCCTCAGTCTGACTTGCAGTGCTGCAAAGACATTTTTAAAAAGTAAAAGTTTGTTCTTTCACCTATATAAAATAGAGTAAGGCCAAGCTATCTACATTTATAAATGTAAATAGATGTGTAAGTTCAGCTAACTTACATTAGAATCCACAATTAAGGAAAATTCATAAGTATAACCATTATAACTAATAATTTAAGACAAAAGTATATACTCTGTAAACAAGATGAATTTTTCAATTGCTGGGAAAGGTATAAGGGCCTATTCCTATATAAAATCATCATTTCTAATATAGTACATGGCTATATGTAAAGAAAAAACTCACAGCTGTTGTTAAATCTGGGCTCGAGGTCTTCAATAATGGCTCTTTTCTTCTGCAGCTCGTTATTGGCTTCATGCAACTTCTCTCTGTACCAAAATACATGACATTATCACTTTTCTATATCTTTCTTCCACTTCAAATTAAAGTTCTGCATTCTTTATACTTGGAAGACACTTGCATTCAAGTATTTAAGACAAAAGCTTCATTTGAAAGCAGTATTGGTGTTTATATGTGAAGGGGTATTAAGGGACAAGTATTTTTTTTGGAATAAGGATATAAAAATTAAATTTTAAACTTTGCAGAGGTTTTATATTATAAACTCTTGTTATAGAAAAACAAGGGGTAATGAAAAAACCCTCCACATCAACAAAACAGTGAAGTAACGGCACATATAATTACATAAATAGATCTCACAGAATACTACTGAACAAAGGAAGTCAAAGTGTAATATTGTATGATTCTAGTTATGAGAAGTTCTGAGGTGTCAAAATTAATGACAGGTGATAAAGATCAGCACTGTGAAAAATTTGGAGATGTAGTCAATCAAATGAGAGGCAGAATTAAGAATTCTGTTCGACTGCTAGAAGTACTCTGCATGTTGACCCAAACTGCTTCTTTATGTAAATAAACATTCAACAAGGTAAATACTCATCAAGCCCTGTATATAAGAACTTGAGATGTGTGCACGCCTTCCTTGCCTTCCTTTGTGTATATATACTGTGTGTATGTGTGTGTATACATATATACGCATGTAGGCTGTAGCTCAACATCAAAGATGAACAGAAAGCTTTATTTCTTTCCAGGTATTTGTATAGTATGTGTAACCGTCCCTTGATAGTATTTATTGTGTCACCATTAGTAGGAAAAGGTTGTAGAAATTGGAAGATACAGAAAAACATTAACAGAAATTGAATACTTTTTATTTATGTCTATTTCTGATCTTTCCAATGTATAACACTGTAATAGTCTTTTTTCCAATGAATTATTTTTGAAGGTATGTGACATATAGTTTAAAAAATAAAAAAAAAACCCTAAGCTGAATCACCAACAGATAAAAAAACAGAAATCATCAAAAATCTTAGAAGTTACTTATGTCTCTATCTCGCTCCTAGAAGTAACCAAGTCCAGAATTTTAGTCATTCTCATGATTTTCATGATTTTATTGCCTTTGTGTTATTTATAAATATACTGCTTAATTTTGCTGTTTTTAAACTTTATATATAGTTCTGTGTTTGTACCTTTTGCTAAACATTATGTTCTTCAAATTCATCTAAATTGATGTCAGCCCTAGTTTGCACTTTTTTTAATTGCCATACAGTGTTCTACTGTTTGAACAGACATTCTGTCATTTTCCAACTGGCAGACATATATATTATTTGTACCCGTCTGTGATTACAAGCAATATTCTTTCATACTTTTTCCATATGTCTCTGGGTGCACATGGCGAATAGCTCTAGGAATCCCAGGAATGTATAGAACTATAATACCAAAGAATAGGTGGAAAGCTAGTTGTGATGGCACATGCCTGTAATCCCATCAGTCAGGAGACTGAGGCAGGAGGATCACGTTGAGTTTGAGACCAGACTGAACTACACAGAGTGACTGTGTCTCAAAACACACAATAAAAACAAAAAGAAAGAATAAGTGGATGCTGAAGTTTCCTAAATTACTGATGTTTAAACATGTGCCAGAAGTGAATGAGAATTATCACTGCTTAACATCTCTAGCAGCACATACTGTCAGATTTTTAGAGTTTTTATTGATGTTTAAAATGGTCTCCTCCATAGTTTCAAATCTGAATGAGATTTAACATCTTTTTAGACAGGTAGAGGCCATTCAGTGAGTTGAATTGTGTCTTCCAAAAAGATAAGCCGAAAAGCCAGGCATGTAGCTCACATTTGTAGTCCCACCTCTATGGAAGCTGAGGCAGGAGGATGGTTGTGAGTTAAAGGCCAGCCTGGGATACACGAGTTAAAGGCCAGATTGAACTACACAGCAAGACCTTGTCTCAAAAAACAGAACAAAAGGAAAAAAAAATCCAAAAGATAAGCTGAACTTCTTATCCCTAGTATTTTCAACGTGGTATTATTTGGAACTTAGGCCCATGTAGATATAATTAGTTAAGAGAAGTTTACCCTGGATAAGGGTAGGCTCTATATCTGTTAACTGGTGTCCTTAAGGAATGATGTCTGAAGAAACATACAGTTTCTCTTCTCTGTGGTTTTGTTTTCCTATGTTTCAGCTGCCTGTGGTCAATTACAGTATGAAAATATTAGATGTGAAATTTCAGATATAAGCAATTCATAACGTTTAAATTAACCGTTGTTCTCATTTGGTGCTGCCCTGTGATACCTGGCAGGCGAATCATCCCTTGGTCCAGCATATCCACACTGTATGTGCTATTTACCCATTAGTCACTCACAAACCACTGTCACTGGATCAGTATATAGTTATGGTTCTAGTTTATTATTGTTGTTAATCTTTTATCAGTTCTAATTTATAAATTAAGCTTTATCGTACATATGTATGTATGTATGTATAGGAAAAATAGTAGATAGAGGGTTCAGAATATCCACAGTGAGGCATTAGGGGTCCTAGAAGGAACTTCTACTGTACTCCTACTCTACTGTACAGAAAAAGGAACGCTAGGTGAAGGTGCAGCTAGAGACATGTACAGCCTAAGGGACACCACAGCCTGCCGGCAGCCATCAAAAACAGGCAGGCCACTGTGGAAGTCTTCCTCAGAAACTCTAGAAAGAACAAACTAATGACACCTTGATTTTACATTTTCTGGCACCGTAACTTTGAGAAAATACATTTCCGTTGTTCTAAGCCAGCCAGTTTGTGGTAATCTGTTATGGCAACTCTAAGAAAAAGAATGCAGACTTCATCTTTACTAATAAATCCTATCTGATGAAGATTTCTACCATGCAAATGACCACAAAACTGTCAGACAGCAGTTTTATGAAACGAGAGGTATCCTAGTCTTTGCTTTAAAGGAATAACAAATTTAAAAAGGGGCAGATTTCAACACTAATTTCTCAATCTATGTAATTTCTCATTCTCACAGAGACTGAGAAATACTATTTTTTTCCCTCTAGTACATCAAAAATCTGCTGACTGAAAAAATAACAATGGGGGATCCAAGATGACTGACCAGAGGAGCAGTCCTGTCAGAGATGCTCAGAGGATTCACTGATCAGAAGTTCTCTTAGTGGGGGAGGTACTTACTCTCTAAAACAAAAAATCAGAAAGATGATATATATAGATCAAATGAAACCCCTGGATTACTGAAGAGGGGAAACAGAACCACCACTGCTCCAGCCCCAGCCTCTGTGGGGAGCAGCCAATACGGGAGGGTTTCAGACACCCTGAGGCAATAGACAAACTAACTTTACAGAGGCTGCATCCTGGGTCAGGCTGCACAGGGCAGCCCCTTGTTCCTGTCACCTCTCCTTAAAACATCAGGGAATTGTGCAGCCTGAGGCATCACCACTGGTGTTCATCAATGGCAAAGGAATCCCCCTCTCTTCCCTCAGCAGAGGAAAACAAGCAAGTGGCACCTACAGACTCCTGCTGACTCTGTGGACCCCATCTGTGAGTGGACCCACTTGCAAACTCCCGTGGACGTCCACTGGCTGCCGGTATGCCTGGACAGAGAAGAGAATCCCGAAGTTCAGACTAGTGACAGGCTCAGATTCTGAGAGCTACCACAGGTGGAGAAGAGAATTCTTGAGGCCAGGTTACTTTGGGTTTTGAGTGAAAGGGAAAGAGAAGAGAAACTGGTGTGGCTTCCTGCAATCAGCTCACAACTAAGGCAAGAAGAGAACTGTGAACACTCCAGACTTTTGATACAGGGGACACATTTGAATCCAGTGTACACTTTCTTGGAGTATTTAAGTTCCTGATGGATTTCTTCTTTTTGCTTTGATTTAGATAGTGTTTATTTTCTCTCCCTCTTCTTGTCTATTTCATTTTTCAAGTTTCCACAGCAGTTCTTAGCTTTTGTTTCTCCTACTTTTCAAATTCTTCTTCTCAAATTTTAGTTTGCTAACTCTTTCACTCATCACTCCTATCTTCTCTTGTATTAACCTTCTCTTTTCTCTATTCTATTCCTTCTGGTCTTCCTCATCATAGCTAGCCCATCTTCCCTCGCCTCTTTTCAATTTTACAGACACACAAATACATCAGGTTCGGACAATCTCATAGCTTTCCTCAGTCCCAAAGTACAATTTTCTCCTCCTCGAGCCTATCCTCACCCCTACAAACATCAACATCAACCTGCAATGTAACCCTAACAGCACCAACAGAGTCTGATCCCATACCTGATTTTTTGCCCTTATAATTTCTCCTGTCTATCTCTCCCCTCCTGACTTACATGCCTTTCGTCACCTATCACTCCATCTCATCCCTCCACTTTTACTTCCACATTGCAGAGTAACTGCTAATAACAACAGAATAAGGGCTGCAAAGACTATTGTTAAAGGGTGGAAGTATAAATGCAAAGGCTATCATATATAAGTGATGAATGATCAAATCAGTTGATCCTGTTATAACCAGAAGTAATTATGTCCTCAAAACACAGGGGAAGAGTTCAAATCACTTCTTCATTTCATTTATGACTGCTCTCACCTCATTTGACTTCAACTATAAACACCAAAAAATAAGAGATAGACAGATACAGACACATACGCCCACATGAACATAGTATTAAAAAAAAAAAAGGAACAGAAGACCCCAAAAGTCTTCCAAGGCTGATATTGGAGGCACTAATGGAGAGGAAAAGTAAATAATGGGTATCAGAGCTCTAGGAATTGATTAAAGAGTTAAACTTGGCAAGTTCAAAGAGGACATAATACAGAGGTTTATGGAATTATACAAAATAACCAATGTGGAGTTGGAAGAAACAAATAAAAAATTGAAGAGCTGATCAAAATGGTTCAAAATATGAAAAGAAATTTACCAAAGATACAGAATCCATGACAAGGTATAAGACAAAAATATCAGTTATAAAAAAATTGTTATTTATTAATAAACTGCAGAAATAACCAACATGAAGAGTGGGTTTCTGAAATCAAGAACAAAATGGTGAATTAAAACAAATAATTCAACAAAGCCTTAAAAACAATAAGAGAACAAGAAAAATTCACCCAACAGCTATTAGAATGACAAAGACCAACCTAAGGCTGGAGTTAGAGAGAAACTAGAATATAGCACACATGGAATAAAAATATTTTTTTCACAGAAATCATAAGAAAAAACATCTGAAGTATGAAGAAAGAGTTCAACATACAGATGAGTGAGGCTTATAAAACACTGACAAATTATGATGAAAATGGGAAAGTCTTCACAACATATTATTAAAATTCCAAAAGGCCAACAAAAACCTACAATTTTAAAAGCTATCAGAGAAAGAAAAACAAACCAAAAACAAAAAAACATATAAAGTAAACTTATTAAAATTATAGCAGAGTTTTCAACACAAATTTTGAAGTTCAGAAGGCCTTGGGAGTGGAGTATTTACAACCCTAAAAGCAAACAACTTCTAGCATAGATTAATGTATCTGGCAAAACTTACTTTCAAAACAGATTGAGAAATAAGGACATTTCATAAAAAAGCACAACTCAATAGATTTGTGAATATCAAACCAGCATTCCAGAAAATACGTTAAAAATAGTCCACAGAGAGACAACAAAGCCAAAAAAAGGAAAAAATCCAAGCTGGGCGTGGTGGCGCATGCCTTTAATCCCAGCACTCGGGAGGCTGAGGTAGGCGGAGCGTTGTGAGTTCGAGGCCGGCTTGGGCTACAACGCGAGCACAAGGCCGGCCTGAGCTACATAGTGCGACCCTGCCTCAAAAAACTAGGGCCGGGAGTTTGGCTCAGTGCCTTAAGTGCCTGCTCTGGCAGGCGCGAGGTTGTGAGTTCATATCCCCGGTGCCACAAAAAAAAATAAATAACAAAAAAAAAAAAAAAAGGAAAAAATCCAGATGAAATGAATATATCAAGGAAGATGAATAGATTTTATAAAGTGGGAAAAAAAGGGGTCTTACACAGAAGATGAGCACAGTGACAGCAATAAACACCTTTCAGTATAAACTCAATGTTAATGGCCTTAACTTCCCAATTAAAAGACAGACTGGAAAACTTGATCAAAAACCAGAACTCAACAGTCTGTTATGTTCCAGAAACACATATAATCCAAATAGATATTCACATTCTAAAAATGAAGGACAAAAAATAGCATTTTATACATCAGTAACCCCCGAAACAGCAGAGGTAGCAATTTTACTCTCAAAGTAAACTTGCAGTTAAAACTACTGTACTCAGAACAGACAAAGAAGGTTACTACATACTAGTTAAGGGAAAAACACAACAAAAAGAGATAACAGTTGTAATTATATATGTGCAAAATGCTTGAACACTTATCTTCACAACACAGCTGGACATAAAAAAAAAAATCAAATGAACACTGTCTTAGTTACTTTTTACTAGTTGCCGAGACAAAATACCTGATGCCCAAAATTATGGAAGGAAAGGTTTATTTCTTACAGTTTCTCGGGAGTTTCAGTTCATACTCAGTTGGCTCCAAGGCAGCATGGCATGGCAGGGCTGCCACTCATGGCCGCCGCAACAGCAAGGTGTGCTGGCAAGAGAGAGAGGAGGGCGGAAGAGCAAGAGAGGGGAAGATCCGCCTCTCTCACAATGTATCTCAGCTCCACCCCTGGGCAGGTGGAGCACCACATCATCAATCCCAGTGCTAGACAACAAACTGATCACAAGCGCCAGACTCTGCCCCATCGAAAGTATATGAGGACTTGGCGGTACATAGTATATCACCCAATACAAACACTAACATGAGCAGTGGGTGACAATACCCCAGTTTTGGAAAGAGACAGATAAACTAAACAAGAAGTCAATAAAGAAATATCAAAACAGAACACCACCATTGAACACATGGACTTAAATATCTGTTCCACCCTATCAAAATAGAATACATTTTCAGTAGCATGAAACTTTCTTCAAGAGACCACATACTATTCTACAAAGGCTGCTTAAACAAATATAAAAGAATCACAATGAAAGTAGAAAGCACATAAGATACCACAGAATTTTTTTTTTTAAATCTGGAAACTTTATTTACTTCTGAACACCCAATAAGTCACAGAAGAAATCAAGGAAGAAATTAAACAATTTCTGGGATCAAAAGACAATGCTGGTACAACACACCAGAAACTATCAGTCACAATGATAGCTAATTCGATGTGGATATTAGGAAAACAGAGAGTTCAAATAAATAACCTAATGAGGAATAACCTCACATAGTTGAAAAACAACAACCCAAGCACAACTAAAACTTAAGGAGGAAAATCACAAATATCAGAGCAGAAATTAATCAGTGGGACTAAAAAACAAGACAAAGAGTCAGTGAATTGAAGAGCTGGTTCTTTGGAAGAATAAACAAAATAGCTGAGCCCTCAGCCAAACTTACCAAATGAAAGAAAGACACGACACATTAATGTAATTAGAAACAAAAATGGTAAGTAACAATGGATGCTATCGAAATCCATCAGATAGTAATCACTGTATTCTAACAAACCCCAACCCTTAAAAAACTAAAACTAGGCCCCGCCCCCTCACCCAAAGGACCTCAGCAGGGGTGTGGGCCACGCCCCCCCTCAGACAACCTCAGCAACCAGTTGGAGCATCAGCAACCCACACCCCACCCAGAGGGTCTCAGCAGCAGCAGAGCATTGCTGACCCTTCCCCCCAAATAGAGGAACCTCAGCAGCAGGTGACAGTCTGGATAAGCCGCCCCGCCAACACAGACCTCAGTGGGTCAGCAGGAGCCTTGACAACTACTACTCTCTCCTCCTAGAGGACACTGGCAGGCTTGCAAGAGTGCAGGTGAGCCCTTCTTCCATACACAGGACCATGGGTGGGCTGCTAAGAGAACTGGTGAAGCCAACCCCTACCTGGAGGAACCTGGCTGGGCCTGCAAGATCCCCAGTGACACCGGGCCCAATAGGGTACACACTATGGACAGGTGCGTCCGGAGGCCTGGAAAACTCTGAAGTCACAGTAACAATGCAAGTTAAGGGAAGGTTTGCAGCAATACTCCTACGCTAATCAGGCTAGGGAGAATATAGGACTCATCCAACTGGCCCCTCCCCTACACTGTGGGACCCAGCAACTGGGCGAATGTCAACTACACAGTAGGACCCTAAGATACACATGACGGAGAATCAAAACTAGAAGGATTAAAAAGACCAAAATATTACCAAGAAGTGAAAATGACAAAACTAAAAAACAAAAAGGCATCTCAAACCCCCAGCCCATCTGGAACAAGTATAGGACACACTGAAATAGAAGACACTGGAAGTCAAACACCTGAAATTTATGAAAAGAAAGAAATTCATGAGGTAAAGAGACAATCAGATCAGAAATAATCTCTCAGGTAAAACAAGAAATGAAAACCTTAATGAAGGAATTACTCAGTGAAACTAGAGAAGACGTAGATGAAAAAGTACAGGAGTGTGGGAAAATGATGGAAACCTTGAATGAACAATACAGAAAAGAAATAAAATGCATGAAACAGAATCAAAGAGATATCCAGGAAATTATAAATCCCAGTGAAAGCAGGCTAAACTTGAACAGAACTGAAGACAGACTTTCAGACCTTAAAGACAGGATTGTGGCTAGTGATCATGAAAGGAAAGAATGCTTTAAAAATAGTAAGGTGCTATGAAATAATTCAACAGCTCTAAGATGATGCAAAGAAAAACAATATAAGAATGATAGGTGTCAATGAAAACACAGGACTCAGTGCAAATGACATAAAAAAAACTCTTTGCAGAAGTCATAGTAGAAAATTTCTCAAGCATGGGAACAGAATTTGATACACAGGTAAGTAAGGCATAAGAACTACAAACAGCCATAACCAAAATAAACCTACACACAGACATAGTAATCAAGATCCCAGAAATTTAGCACAAGAACAGAGTATTAAAAGCTGTTAGAGAAAAGAAACAGATCACGTATCAAGGAAAGCCCACTGCAATCACAATAAATTTCTCAACACAAACCTGATAGATTCTGGTATCCTGGGGCTTAACTGTCTGTGACATGACATCTGCTCAACTTGGTACCGGACCCAGAGAAACAACTTAACTCTATGTTTTCTTTCTCATTACAGAGATAAATCTCCTGCTCTCTTTCTGCCCGTGTGCCCAGCTCTCTCCAATCCCAACACTCTACAACTAACCAAGCCTCCACCCCCAGCCCCAAAAAATCTGTTTCCTGTTTTGTACAGGCAGATACTCCTTCAAATCTGCTGTTAATATGTCATTTTGCCCACCTCCCAACCAGACCTGATAAAATAGCTTTACTTCTATCCCCTACACCCCTTTGCAGTTCTCCAGTGCCCACATTAAAGGCCTTTCTACTCTTTGTCTCTTTTTATTCTGTCTGCACCACCTCAGATTGAGTGCCAAAAACACTCAATCGAAAACCTCAAGTCAAGAAGAGCTTGAAGTATTTGAAGCCCTGAAAGAAAACAACTTTCAATCCAGATTGATATACCCTGCAAAACTATCTTTCAAAATTAATGGAGAAGTAAGATACTTCCATGATAAAGAACTGGAAAAATTCATGTCCACCAAACCAACCCTAGAAAGAATACTAAAAGATATTCTAGATAGAGATAAAAATGACCACAATTCCCAGAATAGTAACGGAAAGAAACCATCAGGCAGGGAAAGCAATTAAAGGGGAAAAGCAGGGAACCAACAACAGGAAAATAACATGACAAATATAAGCCAATACATATCTATCTGTTATAACCATCAATGTAAATGGCCTCAATTCACCAATTAAAAGAAATAGGTTGGCAGAATGGATCAAGGAACAAGATCACGCAATATACTTTATGTAAAAAACACATCTAACTCAAAAAAGAAACTCACAGACTGAAAGTCAAAGCATGGAATACAATCTTCCATGCAACAGAAACTCAGAAAAAAGCAGGAGTACCTATTCTGTTTGCAGACAATGTAAACTTCAAACCAAAAATAACCAAAAGAGATACAGAAGCTCACTACATACTTGTTCTGGTAAAAATTCAAGAGGAAGAGACAACAATCATAAATGCGTATGCACCAAATATGGAAGCACAAAACTATATAAGACAAATACTAACAGACATGCAAAATCAAATATCCAGTAATACAATCGTAACAGGGATACTAATACCTCGTTGTCACAAAGAGGTAGATCAACTGGACAAAAAGTCAGTAAAAAAATAATAGAACTGAATCAAACATGAACTTAGTAGATATTTACAAAGTGTTCCAACCAGCAACATCAGAAAACACATTCTTCTCAGGTGCACATGGGACGTTCTCTCAAACAGGCCATATATTAGCCCATAGAAAATGCTTAAGTAAATACAAAGGAGCTGAAGTTACCTCATGCATATTATCTGACTATAGTACACTGAAATTGGAAATTAATGGCAAAAAAACCCGCCCAAAAACCAGAACACTGCAAAAAAAACCACACAAACACATGGAAATTAAATAACAATGGGTCACACATGAAATTAAAGAAGAAACGAAACAGGATCTACAATTCAATGAAAATGCAAATACAATATACCAGAACCTGTGAGATGCAAGTTTGTGTGCATTAAAATAAATTATCAACAGAGTGAAAAGAAAATCCACAAAATGGGAAAAAATTTAGCCAGCAGGTTCTTTGAAAGAATAAAATTGATAAACCCCTAGCCAACCTTATCAAGAAAAGGAAAGAAAAAATTCAAATTCATGCAATGAGGAATGAAAAGGGTGAAATTACTACAGATCCTGTGGAATTTCAGAAGATCATCAATACCTACTTTGAAAATCTTTACTCATCCAGGCTGGAAAACAGAGAAGAAATAAACAGACTCCTAAAAATGTATGAATTACCAAAGCTGAATCAAGAAGATATAATCCGAAACAGTTAATGAAATTGAAAACGCAATTAAAAACTTACCAACAAAGAAAAGCTCAGGTCCTGATGGACTCACGGCTGAATTCTTTAGGAAATTTAGAGAAGATGTAATGCCAATACTCAAACTCTTTAATGAAATTGAAAGGGAAGCAATTCTCCCTAATTCATTCAAGTATTACTCTGACACCAAAACCAGACAAAGAGCCAACTAAAAAAGACAACTACAGACCAATCTCCCTAAAGAACATAGATGCAAAAATTCTCAACAAAACACTAGCAAACAGAGGGCAGCAAATCATCTGGAAGATTATACACCATGACCAAGTGGGATTCATCCCATGAATGCAGGAATGGTTCAACATACGCAAATCAATAAATGTAATACACCACATTAACAGAGCCAAAGACAACATGATCATCTCAGTAGATGCAGAAAAAGCTTCTGATAAAGTCTAGCACTCATTCATGATAAAAACTGTACAGAAAATTGGAATAAACAGTCCCTACCTCAATATGATAAAAGCCATTTATCACAAACCAAGAGCCAACATCACACTAAATGGACAAAAACTGAAAGCTTTTACTCAAATCAAGAACAAGATAAAGATGTCTACTATCACCAGTCCTATTCAATATAGGTCTGAAAATGTTAGCCAGAGCAATTTGACAGGAGAGAGAAATAAAAAGAAAACTGGAAAGAAGTTAAATTATCAGTATTTGCAGATAACACAATACTTTACACAGAAGACCTCAAAAACTCCACCAAAAGACTACTAGAGTTAAAAAGCAAATTCAGCAGTGTAGCTGGATATGACGTCAACACTCAAAAATCAATAACATTCCTATACGCAACAAACTCACTGAGAGAGAAATTATGGAAATAACACCTTTCACAATAGCATCTGAAAAAATGAAATACTTAGGAAACAATCTAACAAAGAATGTAAACTATCTATATATTGAAAACTATACTACTCTGAAAAAGGAGATAGAAGATGATATAAAAAAATGGAAACATATCCCTTGCTCATGGATCGCAAAAACATACATTGTGAAAATGGCCATACTCCCAAAACTGTTACACAGATTTAATGCACTCTTGATCACAATACCATTAGCATACCTCACGAATCTATGGAAAACATTCCTAAAATACACAGCATTCACTATATGGTACTGTGTCTCCCATAGCCAGGATTCATGGGTTCAGGAATCAAGGGGTGGAAGTAGGAATGGTAGCACTCACCATTACCCCTAGTGATCTAGTAGCAAAAGTTTTGCTTCCTGTGCCCCATGACTTTATGTTCTGCTGGCTTAGAAGCTTCGGTTCCAGAGGGGGGAAGGCTTATACCAGGAAGCACAACAATGACACCAATGATACTGAAGTGGAAGCCAAGACTTTCCCCTGGTCATTTTGATTTCCTGATGCCTCTGAGGAAACAAGCTAAAAAGGGAGTCACGGTGTTGGCAGGGGTAACTGATGGAGACTTTCAAGGAGACTACTACTCCACAATGGGGGAAAGGAATAAACGTGGCATGCAGGAGATCTCTTAGGGTGCCTCTTAGTATTACCATGCCCTGATATTAAAGTCATTGGGAAATTACAACGTAATATAGGTAGAATGACAAATGGCCCAGAGCCCTCAACAGTGAAGGTGTGAGTCACTCCAACAGGGAAAGAACCAAGAACTAACGAGGTGCTTGCTGACGGTTAAGAGAACACAGAATGGGTAGTGGAAGAAGGTAGTTCTAAATACCAGCCACAACCCTGTGAACAGCTACAGAAAAGAGGATTCTAATGGTAGTGTCTCCCCTAATATGGTTCTAATGTAATATAATGTTGATAGACTTAACACTGATTCCCATCCATCATTAACCTGTGTTATGTTCAAATTGTGAAATGATAATAAGAAGTAACATCCAAGGAAAACTCACCTTCTATTCTGGTGAGGGAATTAGTACATTCCTGTTTGTACGCAGGATAGTTATAACATGTTAGGCATAATTATAAGCATGTGTTTCTATCTGGAGACTGATTTTAAAGAAATGCATCTGGTTGCCAAGTTGAGGGGTGGGCTGTTATAGTTTATACACTGTGTCAACTTGAGAAGTCTAGAAGCTTAACTAAGTTACTCAGGAGCTTTACATCCTGGGGTGTAGAGGACAAGTCTTTACAATTCTAGGATACTGTTCACTGTGTCAATCTGAGAAGGACAGAAGTTTAAGTGATTCATCAGGGGGCCAGGGTCCTTAGTTTGTAACATCCTCAGCCTGTGTAAGATGAGGGAACACACGTGGTGTGAGTGCTACACCCACCCCAAGGGAGTAGCCTGCACACAACAAAAGGCAAATGAGGAAGGACTGATGGAGGCTTCTTCAGAGGAGTTCCAGTCTTTGCCTTCTGTTTGGACATCGTCTCCTGGCTTCCAGCACAGACAGTTTAGTTTCTGCCTAAGTCTCTTCAGCCTCCTGTCATAGATTCTTCAGTGTTCTGTCCCAGACCCATCAGCCTCCTGATACAGACTTGCACGGGACACTGCAGTAAGTGCCAGCCCTTAGATTGGACCCTTCAGTCTCCAGGGTGCAGACACCCTCTGTACACTCCCTCATCCAACTTTGTGGCTGACCACTGTAAGCCGATCATGTAATTTCTCTGTATATCTTGTGTTGTATCTGTTTCGCTAGTAAACCCTGACTGATACAGCAATCCCGGGCAACAAAGGCAAGGCAGGAGGCATCACAACCCCTAACCTGAAATTATACCACAAAGCTACTGTGATAAAATCAGCATGGTATTGGCAAAGAAACAGACCTGAGGATCAGTGGAACAGATTAGAAGATGCAGATACAACTACAAAGACACTCAGTCACCTTATCTTTGACAAAGGGCCCAAACATACTCACTGGAAGAAAGATACCCTCTTTAATAAATAGTGCTGGAAAAATAGGCTTTCCACATGCTGAAAACTAAAAGTAGACCCATGTCTATCACCATGTAAAAAACTAAAGTCAAAATGGATGAAAGATCATCTAAATACTAAAACAGAAACACTATATCTAGTGGAGAACAATATAGGGAGAAATCTTGAAGACACAGGGGTAGGCAAAGAGTTCATGAACATGAAGCAAACCATGTGGGAAGTACTTCAAAAAATCAACAACTGGGATTTAATCTTATTAAAAAGTTTGTGTGCATTAAAATAAATTATCAACAGAGTGAAAAGAAAATCCACAAAATGGGAAAAAATTTAGCCAACTGTCCTTCAGACAAAGGACTTATATTTAGAACATGTAAAGAACTGAAAAGAATCAGGCCGCCCAAATTCAAAGACCCCATCCAAAAATGGGCATCTGAGATGAACACACACGTCTCAGATGAAGAAACACAAATGGCACAGGCAAAGCACGCCTTCCCGTGAGCCAGGTTCTGTCACGTGGACCAAGAGGAGACTCAGCAAGAAGACAGAACATGCTTTCCTGTGAGCCAGGCTCTGCCATGCGAGGAGACTCATCAAGAAGACTACATACGACTTCCCGTCAGTCAGGCTTCACCATGGGGATCGGGAGAAGACTCAGCAGGAAGACAAGCATGCCTTCCCAAGAAACCAGAAGAGCATCACCGCAACCCCCCGGTAAGCAACTGACTGATTCAGAGGACTCAGGGTGAGATGATAGCAACTGAGGTCAAAGGAATAGCTAGATGCTTGTGTTGTTTGACTGACTTTCCAGGCCTGGGGCTGGTGGTCAGGGTGTTTATTTGGAGGATGTCAGTGCACATTGTGGCAACGGTGGGGGGTTTTCTTGCCTTATTTTTGAAATCCAATATTTTGCTCCATTTTACTGTTTTGCTTTATTCCTGTATCTGGTATTTTGAAGATAACAATATGCAGTATGACAACCATTGTTAATTTCCTATCGTATTGTTTTCAATATGATATATATAGTTATTGTTATTATTTTTTGTTGTTGCTGTTGTTTTGCTTTTGTTGTTTTTAGGTTTGTTTCCATCTTGATTTTTGTTTTTTCCTTAAAATAAAAAAAATGTGTAGCACAGATTATGAATTGGGAAGAAATTGTTCAAAAGAAAAGACAAATTGTGATGGGAAAGTAAGAATGGGTAAAAGGAAAAAAATGTATGTATATACAAGACAGTTAAGGTAGTTATACAGCTAGCTTCTGTTTGTTCCTTGAAAATAATGTTTTGTGCTAATATTGTTTCTATCATGCCTATGTCCTGTACTCTGAATAACTACTACAATACACCAATACACAAGGAATCAAATATTTTCAGTTGTCTTACTACCACGTTTTGAAACTCATTTTCATGGTCTGTTCATGTTTTTCTCTTTAACATAAAATTAAAAAAAAATGGCAAATACATGCATGAAGAAATATTCAACATCACTGGCCATTTGAGAAATGCAAATTAAAACAACACTGACATTCAGTCTTACTCCAGAAAGAATGGCTACCATCAAGAAATCAACCAATAACGAATGCTGGCAGTGCTGTGGGGAAAAAGGAACCCTTTTCCACTGTAGGTGGGGGTGAAGACTGGTACAACCATTGTGGAAATCAGTGTGGAGATTCTTCAAAAAATTAGGAATGGAGGTCCCATTCAATCTCTCTATTCCCCTGCTGGGTATTTTATCATTGAAAACATCATGCCACAGTGATATATGTGCACAATGTTTATAACAACACAATTAGTAATAGTTAAATCCTGGAAACAAGCCAAATGCCTATCAATCATGGAATGAATCAGCTATAAAGGATAAACTCAAGTCTTTTATAGGTAAATAGATGCAACTTCAGACCATTTTCATAAGCGAAATAAATCAGACTCGCATGTGTGAATATCTTATTGTGAAAATGAAAGGGAAAGAAAGCATTCAAAAGCAAAGAACAACTGAAATGGGGAAAGGAAAAAAGAAAGAAGGGAAAAGATTCTATGTATATATGTATACATATATATATGTGTGTATGTATAAATATACGAGATGGATAACGATACTACTAATCTATTAGTTCATCAAAAACAAGTCTGCGCTCTCATTTTTGATCAAGTTTTTCATGCCTAAATCTTGTAATCTGAAAAACTAGTTTTAAGATAATGATATACAATATATTAACTAGTGTTAAGTTTCTATTATTTTGTTTTGAAATTCTGTATCGTTTTTATCCTTTGTTTAAAAAAAAAAAAACTAAAACTAGAAATTCCATTTCACCCAGTTATTCCTCTTGTATCCTTCCCAGAGAGGTAAAGATATATTATAGCAATACATGCATACCAAGGTTTGTATCAGAGTAATTCATCATTGCTAATTGCTGGAAACCATCTGTATGTCCGTCAACAGATGAATGGACAATGAAAATGTGATATCTATTCATAATGGAATATGACTGGTATTCAGCTATAAAGGATAAATCTGAGGCATTTGTAGGACAACGGATACACTTGGATAATATAATGTTCAGTGAAATAAATGAGACACACAAGCTTAAATGCCATATGGCAGTTCACTTGAGTAAGGCAAAGTAAAAAAAAAAGAGAAAAACAAATGACTGATAGAAGAAAAGAGAGATCTTTTGCAAATGAGAAAGGGTCCAAGAGACAAAGGGGAAGGGGAGGGTAGAGGAAGTAAAAGGATTTAAGATGCATCATAAACACTTACCAAATACTCCCAATGAATGCAAACATTCTATGTTATAAACATGAACTAAAAATAACAATAATAATGAAAATGGGGAAATGAGATCTAGAGACAAAGGCAAGGAGATGGGTAGGAGGAGAAAGGGAATAGATAATAATAAATGTTACGTACATGTACCTACTCCCTAAAATGAATAAACTCTGTGTACTGCAAACAAAATAAAACAACAACAAAACAAAATAAAAGAACCTGCCTATTTGTAGACTAATCAATAATTCTTAGAGGATCTTGCATGGCCCATGTTATAAAAAAAAGAAGATGAGAGGGAGGGAGGAAAATAGGAGGAAAAAAGGAAAACATGAATCAAACTTCCAGACAAAATTTCTTTTCAATCATAGTAGAAGTGAAAATTATCTGTGTCCTGAGGATGTCTGGTTTGCCACAGTGTGACACTCCATCAACACTAATTCATGGCCACCCTACATCCAGTGGCTGCAAGGAGTTTTGCAAGGAGGTGACATAAAGGATTAAGGTTGTTACTGAGTGTGACAAAAATTATGAAGCATTCTTAACATCATTCTTAATAGTCAATGTCAGATAAAGATGAAGATTTCTTCTTCACAAGAAAACAAATATTCCATTTTTTGGATTACAAAGTCTTATATGTGTCTGCAACTCAGGGAAATATTTGAAAATCTACTACTGACAGAAAACTAGTAAGTTTACTTAAAAAGGTCTATTCTGCTGGCCAAACTTTAGACTGAGAAACTACAGCCTATGGGTCACATATGGCTGGCTGGCTGTCTTTGTACTGGGTGTGTTCAAAACATATGGTAAATGTTTAAATTTAAAAAATGTATTACAAGGGCTGGGGATTTAGATCAGTGGCCTAAGCATCTGACTGGCAGGCATGAAGTTGTAAGTCCGATCCCTGGTACCAAAAGAAAAATAAACACAAAAAAACAAAACAAAAAAAAACCCCATGTATTATAGTAAAAAACATTGCCATAAATCTCCCTCAAAATACTCTTGCTTTGAACACACTTATTCCACTGTTTTTGTGACTTCCTGAAACACTTCTAGAAGTCCTCTTTCATGTTTTTATGAGTGAATGCTGATGTCACGTGATATCCAACAGAAAAACAGGCAAATAAAAACATTAGAGTTTATTCATTGGTTGCAGCACTATGTAAATTTTGGTTCTTCCCCAAAGTCAAAATGACCATGAAAGATAAACATTTTGAATTGATTCGGGACATCAAGATAGCCATGACAATGCAAATAAAGACACTTATATGAAAGGGGACTTCAAGAACTACTTCAGAAAGTGACAAGAACAATGGGATAAATGGGTTGAAACCTTTGGGGAGTTTTCTGAGGTAGATTAATGGCAATGTGTCTTTTACTGTAATAAAGTTTTTGAAAAATATTTAAATATTAGCTGTATTTTTTTAATCACACCATGTATATGAAGAGTTTTGATTTTGTTTTACATTAACAGTGATTGAAGCCAGAGCAGCTGCACTGAGTTACAGCACTAGTCTGTCTTTATGTTTTGTTTAACTAGTCTCCCTAAATTGGCCAGGCTGTGCTCAAACTTTGAATCCTCCTGCCTCAGTCTCCCAGCATGTTGGGATAAGAGGTGTGCACTACCAGATTCTTTGTATGTGCTTTTACCAGAACACAGTCACAGCCATTAGTACAGTACTGTCCACGACTACATTCAAGCTAGAATCACAGAACTGAGTGGCTATGACAGACACCAGAACTACAGAGCCTGAGTAATCACTCTCTGACCCTTAGATGACCCTTGCTGTGTATCTCAAGCTCCTAACTATGATATAAACACTATCACAAAGCCTGATGTCTCATGTGAAAAGTGAGTTCTCATGCTTTCACAGTCTGCCTTGATACTCTGGGTAGATTGGCCCTGTGGACACATGCATTACAACTTTCTCTATCTTCGAACAACACCTGAGCCACTGTTTACACCCTCAATTAACTGTCTGATACAAGACACTTTCCTTTCACAATATAATCAGCCTCTTAACTTTCATACTTACAGATGTTCTTCAAGCTTCTTTTTTAGAAGAACTGACTGAAAATGGAAAATAAAAATGAGTTTATTAACTTCTTAAACAAACAATTTTTTAAAAATTAAGAATACAGAAGTAACTAACTTTGAATCAGCTTTCCTTAATTTCTTTGGTCAAAGATCTCAAAACGCAAAGTAACTATGTCTATTCCCTTTCATAAAGGGAGAGAGTAGCCAGCCCATGACTGGAGGCCAATTAATATAAAATGCCCAGAAACTAGAGATTTTAGATTGCCACCTACAGTAGAGAAAATGAACTAAAAAGCCATGTTCCAGACAATTTATGCATTGGAAAGGGAACTAGTAAGGGTGTCGAATAACATGCTCAGATTTTAATGCTGCATAACTCAGGGTTTTTTATTTTGTTTTGTTTGTTTGTTTGTTTGTTTGGGAGACAGGGTCTCACTATTTGGTTCAGGCTGGCCTTGAACTTGTGGTGATGCCCCTGCTTCAGACTCCTGAGTGCTGGGATTACACGCATGCACACCATGCCAGGATGGACAATGAAGTCTTGACTATATATTCTTTAAAAAAGGTCTCCTGAAAAGCAAGAGATCAAAACTAACCTAAAAATATAGAATAAAGACATTCTAGATAGGAGCATTAAGCTTCATAAACACTCCTAAGGGCACTTATTGGTAGTGAATTTTATAAAACATTTTGAGGTAGTTATATAATTCAGTTAAACACAAATTAATATAGGCTTATAAAACAAACTGTGCAACTGATCAATAGGATCAAGGGGACAAAAACCCCTTATTAGTTCTTTAAATTTTAGCTGCCTTATGTAATAATGATCTCTATAAACTGTTTATTCACATCTATTCTAACAAGTTTTGGAATAATTCAAATTAAGTTCTTTGCTCAGTTCACTTCTACTACAGGTTTATCAGTGGACCATGATGTCCTCTGTCACTAATTCCAACAAATACACAAGTGATAACCCTCTTAGTTTTTTGAATATTACTTGTCCCCTCTTAGTAGAGAGGGTAAAATGTAAAATTTGGGGGTTTTTTTGGTACCGGGGATGGAACTTATGACCTCCTGCTTGCCAGGCAGGCACTTCTGCTGCTGAGTTAAATCCCCAGCCTGTAAAATGTAAATTCTTTTAAAGAAATGCTGAAGTTTAATTTTGAACTCATGCTTTGATTAGACTGTAGCAAAATTAACTCTAAAATAACATATAATTAAATAAGTGTTTAATATGGCAGGTATTGCACTAAAGCATATCATCAACAGTTGCCTTATGTAAACTTTTCAGTACTGTAATGTTACTTCCAGCTTACGAATGAGGAAGGCAAGGCCAAAGAATACTTAGAAACTTTCACCAAGCAGAACTAAACTTAAAAGTCAGGTGGTGCCAGATCCCGAAGCCCACACACAGCCTTTATCCCCCCAGTCCTTCTATGCTGCAGTGCCTCCCTATTATTACCAAACTGTTCAGCAGGAGGAAGCCAGATGTGCTAAGAACCAATTAGAATAATGAGCAAAGCAGGAGTAAAATGGGAATGGGGTGATGAAGATTTCTGTAGAGACTGACTTTTTAAAACTTCGACATCCTTTACGTATCTTAATTGTAAAGGGCATAAACTTGTAAGTAATATTATATAGTCATTTTTCATAGCATTGCCTTAAGATTTCAATGTCATCATCTATGATGTCAGATAATGTAATCTACAAACTGTTCAATATATAGAAATAAAGAGGAAGCCATACTTACAATAGCCTTGAGCAGAAACCATGCCAAGAGACAGAGAGGACATATTAGTATGAAGCAAATACGGCAGCCAATAGAAGGAACGATTTAGTAATTCATAAACTAGGAAGTAAAAGATACGCCTTTTTTTTTTTTTCTTTCAGAAATGAACATTTTTCTTTCTTCTATGGTCTCATCCTGTCTTGTTTTCTGGAGTTTTATATACTGTGGCTAGCTCAAATTATCCATATGACTGGATTTAACAATGTTTTTCTCCTTCCATGCTAAAAACAAATGACATAAAAATAATAAAAATGTGTAAACCATTCTACTCTGTCTGACTTAAAGTCACATGAAAGGACTAAGTTTTTTGTTGTTGTTGTTTGTTTTTAATTTTTGAGACAGAGTTGAACTCACTATGTAAACCAAGTTGGCCTTGAACTTGTGGCAATCTTCCTGCTTCAGCCTCCCGAGTGCTGGGATTACATATGTGTGCCACAATGACAGACTGGAATGAGTTTTTGATACAAGGCAGAAATTATGCTGCTGTTCTTTGGTGGGGACCAATTCCACCTGGCAGGTTGCATCCTGAGACGCAACACTGTAGGTTAGTGAGTAGAAAAGAAGAAAACATCCAAAGAATGCCGGAGGGGTGGAGGTGGTGGTGGTGGTGAATCACATACCCTATACTGCACTACTTAAAACCATTTGAAGGAAGAACTTCAAACGAGAAAATTTTTCATCTGCATCCTGTCTACATACAGAAAAGAACTCAGTTGACCTTTGTACTTAATTCACAGGAAGACATATCACATCTCAGCAGACAATAAATTGACCAATTTATGCACAGTATTTGATAGGGCTGGCGCTTTATTTCTGAAAGATGTGTTCAAATAGCCCACGGCATATTTAATTAAATTTGCTATCTAACCAGGCACTTGCTTGCTCTATCTCTCTATCTCTTTTTCCATCCATCCATCCATTCATCCATCCCCAGGTCACTTGCACTGAGCTATATCCCCCAGCCCATCTTTATTTTTTATTCTCAGACAGGGTCTTAGTAAGCCACTAAAATGACCAGGTTGGGCTCAAACTTGTGATCTTTCTGCCTCAGCCTCTGAGAGTGCTGGTATTACAGGCATACACCATCATGCCAGACTATTATTTAAAAGAAAACAACCAAACTTTTAGGGCTTGAGGAATAGCTCAGTGACACAGTTTTTACTTAGCATGTGCTCCCATCTGAATCTCAGCACTACACAAAAACAATCCAAGAAGTAATAAGCTCCTTTATGCTTTAAAACAAGAGATCCAAACACAATGTCATCACTGTAACACCAAAGTATTCACAAAAGTCTCCTTAAAGTTTTAGAGATCAGCCGGGCATGGTGGCGCATGCCTTTAATCCCAGCACTCGGGAGGCTGAGGTAGGAGGAGCGTTGTGAGTTCAAGGCCAGCACGGGCTACATGGTGTGACCCTGCCTCAAAAAACTAGGGCCGGGAGTTTGGCTCAGTGGCTTAAGCGCCTGTCTGGAAGGTGAAAGGTTGTGAGTTCGATCCCCAGTGCTGCAAAGTTTTAGAGATCAGAATGAATTTTACTCAGTTTAAGGGGCCTAGAGATGTCAACGAATTACAGAACTGTTACATCTTGTGGTGCATCTCTAAGAAATTCTTAGTTAGATTTAACATTTTAGTACACGTGGGGTCAGTTTGTTTTGTTTCTTTGTGATTTAGTGTTTTAGATAAAACATGTTTTTTTAAAAGGATGACAATGAGCTGGGGAAATGGTTCAGTGGTAAAGTGCTTGGTTTAAAGCCCAGCACCAGAAAACAACAACAGAACCCAAAACATAAATAAGGTAAAAAGCCACTATAAGCCAGTTCTTTTTAAGTAAGGATATAAGGAAGTTTAAATGTTGGTGCAACGATACAAAGTAGGAATCAATCTGGAAATATAAAAGACCACCAACACATTAATTAAGGGATAAACTAAAGCCACTAATTGGCAAGGCCCACTGCCAATATAAACTAGATGCATGTATGCAGCAAATGAAAATCTGGTTCCTTATCAACTTTTTACATTTAGTATTCAAGTTTTAAATAACTAATTCCTCCTCTTATATTAACAATGCTGGATGGACGAATACAGTTTTGAAGCTGATCCCCAAAATGACTGTACCAATGACACAGTCAAACAGGTTTATTTTCAAAAGCAAGAGACCATAAAATTATCATACCACAATAGGAAAAACAAAAAAGCTGACTTGAAGCAAAGACTGGTCAATAAAATTTAGTTTTCCCCACTTTCATACAAACTAGAACAGTTTTAAATCATAGTTGTATACTGTACACTGCTCATTATATGTGCCAAGGATTTGCTAACAACGACTTGTACTCTTGCCAGGCACTGATAAGTAATGGGTGCCCACTCAGCACTGTGATGGATGGTAGCATGTTTAACTGAGCACATACCATATTCCCCTGGGAGCTATGACAGGGATATGCAACATGCAGAACACTAAAGGGACAGAAAAGCTGGGTATGGAGGCGTACCCCTCTAATCCCAACTATCCAGGAGGCAGAGGCAGGAAGATTCCAAGGTCCAGGAAGCCTTGGCAACTCAGTGAGCTGCTATTTCAAAACAAAAAATAAAGAAAGAGCTGGGGATATATAGCTCAGTGACAGTGCTTGCCTAGCAGCTATGAGGCCCTGGGATTTGAGAGACAGAGTTGTTTTCTTTGTCTTTCCCCTCTTTTTCTTTTATGGTAGTAGAGACTGACCCAGGGCCTTTGCACTGAGCTACGTGCCCAGCCTGTTAAAAATTTTTTAAAATTTTGACACAGGGTTATTTTAAATCACTCAGACTAGGCTCAAAGTTGCAATCTTCCTGCTTCAGCTTTCCATAGTGCTACAATAACATATCTGGCTAGGATTATTTTCTTAAATAATAAATTTTAAAAATCTCTACTTAAACAAGCTTCTTTTCCTTTTTGACCAGAGGGCAAAAAGCCTACACTTCACCTCTGATACTGAGGCAAGCCCATTTACAGCACAGAGCTTCAAAGTTACTTTTTCCTAGTAAATGAAACTAGATTTCCATTCCTAGAAAAATGAATCTGAAAGACCATAAAATACTGCCTGATCTTTTTTGTAAGGAATGTTAGTAGAAGGAAAACACTGTTTTTTTTTCTGTCATTAGTATAATGCTCCATTATTTTGATAGAGATCATCAAATAAAAAAATATAGCTTTTCTCAAAACTGTGCAACTTTTGGATCACGGCTGATACATATTAAAACTTACATCTTCTGCTTTTGAGCCTTGATCCTGTAAAGATTTCTGTAGTTCTTCAACTTGTGACTGTACTTCCAAAAGTCTTTGATTCACAAGCCTAGAAATCAAATGTATATTAATTTTCCAAGTACAGACTTACTTATGTCTTTTTTCCTCTGGTTGTCATATTGGTTATACAGCAAATATCATTAACAGACTAAAGCTGATGTTATAGTAATAGTATATAGTAGCAGTAGTACAGTAGGAGTTTCACATTGTAAGTAAACGTACTTTTCATATTATTTTTGCATTGCTTTTTTTTTTTGCAAAACATAAACCTATTTGTATTAAGTTGAATAAAAAAAAAAAAAACCACACACACAAAACCTAGTACCAAAAAGTGAATATAGGTAAGTAAAAAAGAATAGCATATGGGACGGGCATGTTAAGATTACCACAACTTATGTTGTCCCAAGTATCACCGCAGTGAGGCAACTTGCCCCCAGTACATGGCTGGTTTGTCACTGGAGCAGGACCCCAGTGTCAGCTGTAATGAATGTCCAAGGCCTGTTCTGCCCCTGAGGCTGTTGCAGTCTGGTGAGGACACGGCTCCAGGTGGCAGAATGAGATATAACTTCTGCCGCTATTGCTTTCTCTGAGCTCTGTGGAGTTCATTTCCAGGGTGGCCACTGTGGAAGACTTCACTGTGTATGACACCTTGTGAATGTGACCTGTTCTCCCTCAGCCTGTTCCTCATCTAGAAAGTTTGGTGGGAACTAACTATGTTGGTGTTTCCTGAGGAGCTTGAAATTTCTAATGAGGATTTCAAAAATAGTCTTTTCTTACAAGCATTTTTTTGGAAACCAGTGTGTCATTTATTTATCTGAAATTCACTTTGATATGTTTACGCACACTATGTCTGGCACCGTGCACTCGAGTCTAGTGGAAAGGCAGAAGGTCAGGAACAGTGCACAGTGACATCAATACTTCAGGAGAGTGCATGGGGATATACAAAACAAATGAAGACTGAGTAAAGAAATCAGCACAGAAGTTAAGATAGGCCTGGCTTAAAATGAGACTAAAACAATAAATAAAATACTTATGTAGTAAAGGGTAGAAAAGGGATTAAAGACAGTTCAGTATGTCTAAAAATGCACAGCAAAATGAGAGGGTACAGTGTTCAGGAATGGTATGCCTGAAGAGTAAGTTCTGACGGGAAGGTTGAAAGTAGAGGAGAAAAGAAGCAGACCTTACTGGATCTGTTTCATCTGTATTTTGTGTGAAATGCCAGGTATCTGGAATTTATTCTATAATCAATAATCCTCTAAACTGGCTGAAACTGGAACAAACTGAAAAAACTTTAATAATTATGACTCTAAGCTTCATAATTTCTCTGGCTTATTATGACGCATGCCTCAGTAACACGTTTTGATTCTCTAGTCTTGGGTAAAAGTGAAGAATTCCAAGAAAGAGAAAACACAATGAGAAAGTATTTTAAAAAGATCATATTGATTTTAGAGTGAGAGACGTGGGAGATTTATTAAAAAGGCCAAAGAGCAGACACAAATATTGGGAGGAGACTGTCATAATTATTATTACTGAATGTATCTGAAATATAAGGAACATACAAAGAAAAGTTTTAAGAAAAGGCAAAAGAAAACAAGAAATCAAAAATAATAGCATGGTTTTGGGTATTTACTGAGAAAGACAAGAGGAACAGTTAACAAAGTGAATATAAAGTATCTGATTTTGTATTTGCTGAAGACAAAGTGCTCAAAAGTCTGTCAACAAAATGTCTGAAACTGAAGCAGAGAGCAATGTCTGAGTTGAGCATACACATTTGACAACTATTCAAGAGTTAACTGAAGTCATGAACATAAACGTACTGTATACAAAGAATGTGGAATAGAGTAGAAATGAGAAACAAAGACAGCTCATGGCAGATCCTTAAGGTAACAGAAACTTTACTGTGAAAAAATATCACAGAATTAGAGGAAATAAGTGCAATGTTTAAAAAAAAAAGTCTGTCTTGAGTAGTCCCACTGGATTGGTCATTTAAGAGATGATGGACCATTTTATTAAGAGATGTGCTAGTGGGATGATAGCAGTAAAAGCCATACAATCTCAAATTAAGGATAAAAAGGGCACTTGAGTATCAGAATCCAAACAGCCAGAAAATTCAGTAAAATTTTAACTCAACCAGTTTTAACAGATTATTTGAAAATCCACATCAGTACAGGAAAAGAGATTGACAAATACATTCTAGTGACATGGTAACTTTGTTCAAACAATTTCGAAATACGTAAAAAATTGGAAATATGTCAAGCCCTAAAACTATTAGCTATACATTTTTACTACTTTGAGATTATTTTATGAACACCATAAATCTACTATGTAGAAGCCACCGTGAATATAAAACACAGTCTAGATATCCCTGGGGGATTTGAAAACAGTGCAAATGTCTACCAATAGGATGGGATAAATAAGCAAAGAAATGTAACTGCTGAAGTGTAAAGCATGTGGGCAAAGCAAATATGCACCAATAGATACTACACTCTGTGAAGTAAGACAAGAACCTGAGTTCTTTCAGAAAGCTTCCTGGGCAATTCTGACATGGCTTCACTTCTAATGTTTTGCTGTTCTCCTGTTTTCTGAACTGTTGATATTACAGAATTTACAGCATATTAACTCAAAGGGAAGACTAACCAGCAAAGTTTGGTCTACTACAAACTGCCTTTTCACAGACGATATATGGATGATAAATAAATTGCACTTAAGGTTAAAAGACTCAGTGGGACTAAGGGTTCTTGGTACTGAGTTCAGTGCCATAATCTATTAAGAAACTAACCTAGAGACAAGATAAAAAACCCAGGAAGAAGGAACGTAGGATAATTTACTAAAGAGATAAAAGCATCCTATGAGATGAAATCAGAAAAAAAAAATCAATGTTTTGCAAACATGGTAGATGATAAAACTGGCAAGACAGGGGGTATGGATTAGACACAGAGGTTTTGGAGCCAGGCAGTCTGAATCCCCTTATCTGTAAAACTTTCGTAAACATAAGTGAGATGAGATATTTAAAACATAGCACAATGTCTGTAACAAACAGGGGCTTAATAAGTATTAACTGTTACAGATCACTGGTGGTCATAATCTGAAGGTCAATTGTCATCAATGTTGTAATTAAACAAATACAACACTAAGCTGTAAACTGCTATAAGTAACATGATCTTGGAAGGTAATCAATCAGTCATCTATACACATGGGCACAGTGCAATAAGCAGCTCTCTTGTTTCTTATGAGGAAAGAGTCACGATTGAAAAACCCACAAGAAACAATGCAAAGCACTATGAAAGAAATTATGGGTGTTTTTCACTGACAAAAATATTAGGGTAAGAAGGTGTTCTTAACGTAATGGCTCAGGATTAATGAAGCAGACACAAGATCCTTCCACTGCAAGTAGTGTGATTACCAGCTGTTCTCTCCCATCCTCCTCTACTTTCTCCATTTCTACTTTTTCTAATTAATAAAGACACTTACTCTCTATGTTCCTAAGAGTTTATGTAAAACTTTTCCTGCTGATGTTTAGTGGTGCTTTTATAATACTGCAGTATTTACACAAGCTTACACTGGTTTCTTACTCTTCCCAACCAGCTTTAAAATTTAAAGCTATAGAAACAAAGGTAGAATATGCAAAACCTTGTAATTTTGACTCCTAACATTGACTGCAAAGCCTCTATATCTGGAAAATGCCAAATCAGTGAGGCACAAAAAACACTGTTATAAAAACAAAAACAAATTGCAGTACAGGCAACTATGAACCTATTCATAAAATGTCAAATTCTACAAAAGACAGTGTGTATCACAACAGTAAGAAAAATTTCCAAAAAGGAGCCAAAAGACTCTTACAACAAAAGATTAAAGTAATTTTTTTCTGAAGAAGCCACAGATTTCAAAGTAACTGACTTGTAGCAGGCTATTAAACCAACACAAAAATCAGTAGCATTCCTGTACACCAATAATGAACTACTGAGAAAGAAATTAGGAAAACAATTCTATCCATGATAAGATTAAAAAAATAAAATTAGACTCCAAAGGAAAAAAAAAACTGAAGAGAACACTAGAGAATACAAAACTATCTCCTCTTTCTGAACAGGCAGAATCAATATTGTCAAAATGAACGTATTACCAAAAGCAATCTACAGATTCAATGCAGTCCATATTAAAAAAAAAATTTTTTTCCCACAAAACAAGGAAAAGAAATCCTAAAGTTTATATGGAACTGGAAGAGACCCATAATAGCCAAAGCAACCCTGAGTAAGAAGAGTAAAGTAGGAGGCATCACAATGCTGGATTTCAAATTATAGTACACAGCTACAGTAACAAAAACAGGATGGTACTGGTACATAAATGTGTCTACATAGACCAACTGAATAGAACACAAGACACAGAATCCCAAGAACCTGGTAACATCTGATTTTTGATAAAGGGGCCAAAAACACGTTGTAGAAAAAAATAATTGCTTTTTAAGAACGTGTGCGGGGATAACTGATTATTCATGTGCAAAACACTGACACTAGACCCTTATCTTCTATCCACTACTAAAATAAAATCAAAATGTCTTGAAGACTCAAGACATAAAAACAAATGGTGAAACTAATGGAAGATGACATGAGGAAACACTTGAAGTCATAGAACAGGCAAGGACTTCCTGATCAGCACAGGAAATATTGTGAGCCAACTAACGGGCTGACATTAAATTAAAAAGCTTCCGCACAGCACAGGAAACAACCAAGAGAGTGAAGAGACGACCTACAGAATGGGAAAAACTTATTGTTGAGCACTTTTCTCAGAAAGGTTTTATTTCTAGAATACATAGAAAACTCTACTATGTTAACACCCCTTCATGACTCAATCAAAAAACAGGCAAATGAAATGAATAAGAACAAATGACCAAGCCAGGCGTGGTGGCGCACGCCTTTAATCCCAGCACTCGGGAGGCTGAGGTAGGAGGAGCGTTGTGAGTT
Organism: Dasyprocta punctata; assembly: GCA_004363535.1. Taxonomy (NCBI): domain Eukaryota; kingdom Metazoa; phylum Chordata; class Mammalia; order Rodentia; family Dasyproctidae; genus Dasyprocta; species Dasyprocta punctata. Next base: position 14,514 of record RJWM01007851.1, on the reverse strand, counting down.
CGAGGCCGGCCTGGGCTACAACGCGAGCGCAAGGCCGGCCTGAGCTACACAGTGCGACCCTGCCTCAAAAAACCAGGGCTGGGAGTTTGGCTCAGTGGCTTAAGCGCCTGCCCTGGCAGGCTCGAGGTTGTGAGTTCAATCCCCAGTACCGCAAAAAAAAAAAAAAAAAAAAAAAAAAAAAGAACAAATGACCAATAAGTACATGAAGAAATGTCCATCATCTTCAGCAGTTAGGGAAATGCTAATCAATACAACTCTGAGACTCTATCACATGCCAGTCAGAATGACTATTATTAAAGACATAAAGACAAATGGTGTTGAGGATGTGGGGAAAACAGAATCCTTCCACATTTTGGTGGGAAGGTAAACTAGTATAATCACTATAAAAATGAATACGGTGATTCCTAAAGAAGCTAAAAATAGAAATTCCACTTGACCCAGCTATACCACTCCTTGGTATATTCTTGAAAGAGTTAAAGACATCACACTATAGTGACACACAGATACCCATGTTTATAACACAATTCGAAAATAGCTAAGTTGTGGAAATAGCCTAGGTGCTCATGCACAGGAGAACGGATAAAAAAAGTGCTAAAAATATACAGTGAAACAATACTCTGCCATAAAGAACAAAATTGCATCATTTGCAGATAATGGATGGAACCTGAGATCATAATGTTAAGCATATTAAGTGAGACACAGAAAGCTAAGTATCTCATGGTTTCTCTTGTATGAGAAAACTAAAATAAAAATGAAGAAAACAGTAAGATAAAGTAGACATGGTAGGAAACAAAAGGGCAGACTTATTCAGGACAGGGAAGGTGATTAAAAGAAGGCAATGGTAAAGGAATTGAAAATGATCCAAGGTACTTCACAGGTATGTACCAATTCATCGATATGAATATAACTATTATGTATTGTAAACATACACTAATAATAAAGAACAAAAAGTATCTGAATTTAATGACACAATGCACCAAAAATTTATAAGGAAAAAAAATGATTTTGTTGTTAAATTTACAGATTTTGAGTTCTCAAAATAACTGAATTGCTCATAAGAAAAATGATTTCTTTAAGGGTTAAGGTTAAATTACAGATCAGGCAGGGAAAAGTACTTTTGTCCATTTAACCACACACCCATGGGGCTAAATCAGCACCGTGTAAAAACACAGCGAATTACATGAACCTGATCATACAATATGAACTGTAATTGCTGTAAAAGTCTGAATTCATGATCTGATGTTTTAAATCTTCCGCTTTTAATTAGTGACTAGAAAGGGTAAGTGGTGGCATTTTAGCATCATTTTACTTGAAAAAAAAAAGCCAAGATGATAATGCTGGTATTAACAGTCACAATACTTTTTGGCAAGTTTGTGCAAAGGCAGAAATGTAGATTAAAGTATCTTTAAAAGGAAATACAACAGGAGAACATCCCAAAATATAAAACCTTTCTTTAAGGGAATCAAAATCTGGCAAATGGGCATTTTGTGGCCAGATGCCACTACCGGCACTCACCCTACCTGTTCTCCGTCTCCAGTTCATTCTTGCGTAGATTTGCATCGTCTAGGAGGCTCTGCAATAAGGCGATTTTTTCATTGTCTGAACCTTCTTGGTTAATTTTTAACATCTTATTCTCATGCTGAAGACGAATAAGTTTCTCCCTGAATAAGCAAAATGAAAACATTATCTGGCATATTAATACAGGTATTAAAGTCCAGTCATGCAAAGTTAGATTAAATAAAAAGATTAGAAAGGAGAAAGGAAGTATCAGCAATGAATTTTCCTCCTTTATAAACTGCTGAGACATTACATTTCAGTTATTAAATTCTTTTTTAGAATGGATAATCTACAGACAATAGATCTATATGTCATGACTTACAGTGAAGGAAATTTCAATACTATTTCCCTCCTGATTGAAATATTTAAACTATGCACATATATATATATATATATGTTCTATTTATCAATTATTTGGTGGCAAGATGTATTCAGTGAGAACTGTCTTTTAAGACATTCAGGAATCAAGCACGATGATGCACACCTGCAGTCCCAGCACTTGGAAGGCTAAGACATAACTGCCCTGAGTTTGAAGCTAGCCTGGGCTACACAGTGAGTTCAAGGCTAGCCTCAAGACCCTGTCTCGAAAAACCAAAAAATAAAGTTAAAAAAAAAGAAAAACAAAAGAGATTCAGAATATTCACTCCTATAGTTATGTTAAACTGTATCCTTACAACAAATCCAATTATTAGAGTCAAGTTATTGAACTGTGTTATTTTGGATTCTTTGTGCTATGCCAAAATCCTATACGCAGGGATGTTAAAAGCCAGCAACACACAGAACTCAGCATCACACTGACTACAGGGAGGTATCAGTGCATAGGAGGACATTTGCTGAAGACATAATTCATTCTTTTCTTTACATAGGGCCATTGTTAGAGGGCTCCATGAAGATAGCAATACCAGATACCGTACTATGAAAAACTATGTTTCTCATGGAAAAAAAAATCAAAATAAGCATAAACATAAAAAAATTAATTCTTATTTTGTAAGCACCCCTACCTGCTTTTTGAGACAGTGACTTGCTATGTATTCCAGGCTAGCCCTTAGCTAACTGTGGACCCAAGGCTATCATCCTTGAACTTGGGGCAGTCCTCCTGCCTCAGCCTCTGAAGTGCTGGGATTACAGATGTGTGTTGCTACATCCAGCTTAAATATTACGCCTTACAAAGCATTTTTACTTTTGCTACTGAAAAAACGAGTCAAATCTGTGATTCAATTCAAGAAATTACATAGAACATGAGATATTTTGTAAGGGGGCAATATTGACTTAGTATTTTTCCAATTACAAAGTAAATAAACTCACTGTAGGGAAAAAAGGATGAATGAATAATCACTTATCATTCTATGGTGTGAAGTAACTACTGCTGAAATACAGCCTTCTAGTGCTATTCATATACACATACATGTAATATCTTTTTGCTCTGGTATGGACACAGTCCAGGGCCTTCACACTGATCTATGTCCCCAATCTTTTTTAAATTTTGAGACATGGTCTCTCTAAGTTGCCAAGATGACCAGGTTGGACTTGAACTTGCAATCTCCCTGCCTTAGCCTCCCAAGTGATAGGATTACGAACATCGCCATCACAACTGGCTGCAAGCATCTATTAAAACAATGGGCCCACACATTCATGCTGCTGGTATCTGCTATTTACACTTAAAGTTCCGTTGACTTTTTCATACGGTTAACTGCACTCCAAGGCCTGGTCCCCAGGGCAGCAGTGTTCCCACTATGGAGGCGAATGGCTCTGGAGGGCTTTGCCAGTGCCAGTGGCTACCCATTTATCCACTCACAGCCTGCTGGGTAGCTGTCAGGAGGTAGCCCTGCCTGGAGGAAGCAGGTCAGAGAAGTGTGCACTGAAGGACGTGTTGTCCCTGGTCCCTGCCTCTCTCTTTTTTGCGTACCAGGCAGACACTGAGGGATGAGCAGCCCTTCTCCACGATGTGCTCTCAGCCATGACGCTCTGCTTCATCCCAGGCCAAACAAATGTGGTCAAGTGATCATGGAATATCTCAGAACCACACACTAAATAAACTTTTCTGCCTTTAAAGTGTTTATCTCAAGTATTTTGTCACAGTAAATATTAGCAGACTAAACTAACACACTCAATTAGTGGGCATGTAAATGATCAATTTTGAGCTTTGCCAGGTCAATAATCAGCTTTTTAAATACATCTTTGTGTCTACCGTTGGCTATTTCTTTGTATTTATCCCCCCAAAATGATTTTTTGGGTTAAAAGGTACATTTTTAGACCACAGATGCATCCTGCTAATTGGCTTAAAAGAAAAGTTGTACTACTTTAATCCTTACCCCGAGTTTGAGGATTTCGAATTCTCAACACACTTTTTTTTAAAGACAGGGTCTTACTATGCAGTCCGGGCTGGTCTTGAACCAACTACGGAGCCCAAATTAGTCTCGAACTCACGGCGATCTTGTTGCTTCAGTCTTTTGACTACTGAGATTAGAGGTGTGCTTTCTCAACACTCTTGACATTATTAAGTAACAAACATGGACCCTGTTCATCACTGGTTATCATTTTGTTTTCTTAATAGCTTGGCTGGAGGATATATTAATTTGAATCTAGTCACACACGGAAGCTAGAAAAGCTTGAATCTTAGTTTAGGAAGAATTTAGTTTAGAAAGCTAACTGTATACCAACCAGCTTCCTGAAAAATTGTGGGTTTTTTGAGGGGAGAGACATAGCCATTTATTTGTAAGTATTCATATACAACGAATGTTCAAATAGTTTTACTGGTTCAATTATAAACTAGCATGTCAGATGTCAGAAAAGTAAAAGGTATACAAGATGCATTTGGATGCAACATTGCCATTATACTCCTCTTGTTAACACTTCTTAAATAAACACCAGCAAGTAATAATTATCTTCACCTAATGAGTATTCAAACGCTTATTTTCACTTTTATAGTTTATAAAACTCTCACACAATCCTTATTGCATTTCATACTCCCATGGTCAATGTGAAGAATCAAGGTCAATATTCATTTTTAAAGGGGTAAACAGGTTCAGAAAAGATAAAAGCAACAGTCAGGATTAATCATCCTCTTTTGGGTATACTTGGTATTCTCCCCAACCTCATTTTGCATTCATGTACGAAAATAAATGGAATGCGAAAAATGTTCTGATCAAATAAAAAAGCTAAGGTATTACTGAGAGAAGAATCATTAGAGATGAGGCGGGACCTCCTACTTACGGCTTCAGTGTATCTTTCTCAGACCATTCCAAATATTTAGCAGATAAATCCTAGTAGAGGATTATTTTGCAGGTTCATAACTAAGCATAGCCTTTGTCTTTGGGCTGTTCCCAACTCTCACATGTTTGCTGGGGCTAGCCTAGTACAGGGGGTATTAAGTTTGCTTTGCAGATATGAAGTAAGAAAGTAAGTTCTCTGCTAGACCAGCTGAAGAAAGCTGGTAATATGTGGAAATTCAATCCTGAGTTCATGATGACAGTGTCAGTACTAGAGAAGAACAGGTGCACTTCACACTGCAGAGGATGGGTCTATCTCGGCAGACCATGCAATGAAGCTCTTTACCTGATTTCAGGTGTGACAATCTCTGCTGCCAGGCTGTCTGAAGATTCTTGACTGCCCAGAGGCATGAATCCTACAAACACACAGACATAAAAGCCAGATTAACAGAAAGCACAACTATCTCCTCTAATAAAGTGATATAGTTCCTGTAGGTAACAGCTTAAAAAAAAACACACACACACAATTTTTCTCATGGAAAAGAATATGTCACAGTAGTCCTATATTATTTTCAACATTTATGTGTAGCATTGAGAATATTTGTACTGTCGCATAACCACTGTCACCATCTATTTCCAAAACTCTTTCATGAACTAATGAGAAAGTACAACCATCAGGCCATCACTGTCCATCCCACCTCCTTCCTCCCTGGAGACCTCCTCTATCATTTCAATGATCTGCCTTTCTAGATACCTCGTGTAAAAATAATAATATTGTATTTAGCTTTCTGCGTCCTGCCTACTCAACATGTTTTAAGGATTCATCCATGTTCCACAGCATTTATCAGAAGCATATTCTTTTTTATGGCAGAATATTATACTATAAGTATATGCAAGATTTTGTTTACAAATTCACCTGCCAATGGACATTTGTTTTGTTTTGTTTTGTTTTGAACCCTATTGGCTATTATAATGCAATAATGAACTTCCTTTCTTTCTTTTTTTTGTACCGGGAATTGAACTGAGGACCTTGCACTTGCCAGGCAGGCACTGTGCGGCTAAGCTATATCCCTGGTTCTAATGAACATTTATATACAAGTACTTGGTTGAGTTTCTACCTTCAGTTCTTTTGGATAACATTTAGGAATGGAATTACTAGAGTATAATGGCCAACCTATGTTTAACTGTTCATAGTCACCAAAATGGTTTCTACAAAGCTGCCTCATTTTACATACCTACCAACAGTATGCAAGTGTCCCAATTTCTTCACATTCACACCAATACTAATTTTCCTTTTCTTTCTTTTTTCTTTTTTTGAGAAGAAGGTATTAGTCACCATAATTAGTATTAATCAGTATTTCATTGTAGCCTGATTTAGATTTTCCTTATGGTAATAATGTTGCCTTTTCCTGTGCATACTGGCCATGAAATTCTGGAAAATCTTCTGTTCAAGTTCTTTGTGCATGTCTGAAATGGATTTTGTTGTTGAACTGCAGAAACTCCACACATTCTGGATTTAAACCTTTATCAAAGGATGTATGCAAAAATCGTCTCTCACTTTTGTGGACTGCCTTCATTCCACTTGAGAGTGTCCTTTGATGCACAAAAGTTTTGATAAAATCCTATTAATTTTCCTCTGATGCTTATTATGCTTTTGATATGAATTTTAGAGAATCACTATCAAATTCTCAATGCCATTAGGATTTTCTTATAAAAGTTTCACAGTTTTTGCTTTCATATTTAGGTCCTTGACTCACTTTGAGCTAATTTTTATATATGATAAAAGGGTCCAGTTTATTTTTTCTATATGGATTTGCAAAACGTATACTCCCTCTCCCCTTTTAATTCTTTTTGTCTCTTTAGTAGTTGCTCTGGTTAGAAATCCTAGTATGAGGTGGATAAAAATCATCTATTCCTGATCTTGGAGGGAAAAAGTGTTTTACCATTGATTACGATGTTACTCCTCATTTTTTGCACGTTTATCACACTGAGGAAATTTTATTGTCTTCCTTGAGTTTTTAAAATTACGAGAAAGTGTTAGATTTTTACAAATGCCTTTCCTGCATCAATTGAGTAGTTCATGTGTGTTTTTGTCCTTCATTCCATTAATGCAATATATTACTTTGACCTTTATATCTATCCTTATGCAAGCATCATGGTGTTTTTTAAAAGTAGTTTTATAGTAAATTTTGAAACCAGGATGTGTAAGTTGTCCATTCTGGTTCATTTGCATTTTCATGTAAGTTTTAGGATCAGCTTGTCACTTTCCATAAAATAATCTGCTAGAGTTTTTTTTGACTGGGATTTCACTGAATCTTGCAATACCCAAATACAACGGAAAGTTGCTTTACTTCAGATTGTATTTTAATCCATCTCAGCAATGTTTTATAATCTCCAGTGTACAAGTTTTGCATTTCTCCGCTGGTAAACTTATTCTTAAGCATTTTACTTCTTTTTTTTTTTGTGGTGTTGAGGGCTGAGTTAATGACCTCACTTACACTAGGCAAGTGCTTTGAACTCTACCTCCAGCCCCCAGTATTTGTTATACTACTCTAATTTAATTTTCACAATCTTCATTAATGTACAGAAACAAATCCCCAGCTCTGCAACACACATACACACACACACACACACACACACACACACACACACACGGCTAGATCTCCTAACACCATGTTGAATGGTAGTGGCAAGGTGAGCATCTTTGCCTTACATGATCTGAGGGGAAAAGCACTCAGTTTTCATCATTAAATATGAGATTAGCTATAGGCTTTTCATAGATACCTTTTACTAGAGATTGAGGAAGTTTCTTTTAGTTCCTAGTTTGTTGAGTGAATTGATCAAGAGTAGTGTCAGGAGATCTAGCCGTGGGTTCTTTTCTAATTTAATGATATACACATCTGTCCATAGCATGCATATACTTACGAATGAAAATGCCATTCCTATACTGCTTAACTATCAGGTTGTTTTAAAATTTCATTATTTCAAATGATTCCTTAAGTCATTAAGGTAAATTTCTGCAGCAAAACTATTGGTCTAAAGATATATATGTTCCTGGGCGTGGTGGCAAATGTGTGTAATCCCAGTATTTGGGAGGCTGAGGCAGAAGGATCACTGTGAGTTTAAGGCTAGTTTGTGCTACACAGTGAGTTCAAGGATAGCCTAAATTATATTGTGAGACCCTGTCTCAAAAAAAAAAAAAAAAAAAAAAAAAAAAAAAAAAAAAAAAAAAAAAAAAAAAAAAAAAAAAAAAAAAAAAAAAAAAAAAAAAGAAAAAAGGAAAAGAAAAAAAACCAGAAACAAACCATATGTACATAAAGTTAAAACCCAAGAGGTTTTAGGTAGCAAAGAAACAAATATGAGACCTTATCTTTTCTTGACAAAATACGAGCTAAGAGCAAAAGTGTTGTAAGGTTCAGCTTAGATTCTTAAAATTTTGGGAAAAACTTACACAGATGTGATTACAGATAGATGAAATAAACATCTGGGAGCAACCAGGATCCAATTATGATAAGAAATATACATTTTTTGTGAAGATAATCAAGAAACATACAACTTTTTTTTCTGCTGGCTTTACTAATTTGGGATAGAGAGAAAACCTTTAGGCTAGCTGAATTAGGTTTTGACAAGCTTGATCTAGGAACAGGTCAAAAGGATGAGGAAAAGGGCAGTCAGGAAACAAATAAATAGCTGATATGCAGACGGACGATAAGGCCACGTGAGAGCTATGAGAGGCTTCAAAGAGGAAGTTAGAAATGAGGGAAATGAGGTTTTTAGAAGGCACACAGAGGAGGAGATGCAGGTTGTGGTTATGGGAAAAGAAAAATTCTAGTTTCAGGTAACTGCAAACCCAAGGACTGGTTACTGCTGTGGGAGTGAAGAGACTGCAGGTGTGCAAATCACCAATCAATCTCCCAGAGCCCCCAACACAAAGACAAAGCAGGTGGGCACACCTCACACTCAGTGGTGTGTACATAAGGTTAAAACACAAGAGGGTTTTTTTGCCCTGTGATGAAGAAGAGTTTTTGGATCTAAGTCTCTTAATGTATTACAAAACACTCCATTTTTCTTATGTGAAAAAAACCTTACTAATTTAGAAAGCTTAATATATTTTTAAAGTCCTGAGAGGCTTTTCAGAATACAATTTTCCAGGTTAACAAAGATGAATTAGTAAATGCATTTTATCTAATAGAACTCAAAGGTTTACAAATTTGTTTTATAAATTTGGCAAGTAAGTTTAGTCCAAAAACTATAACCTGTTTGCCATAAAATCTTGGAAACATAAAAAATTTTATTGCCTGTAATTTTTCATTTTTATTTAATAAGGCAATCATCTTAGTGACGCTAATGCTTGCAATGTCTCAGAAGTAAAGTTTGTTTGGGCTACTAAAATGTTTTACCTTGAGCTGTGAGCTGCCCTTCTTGAGCCTGTACACAACGAAGCTCTTCAATAGTTTCTTTCAGCGAGTCTCTTTCTGTTCTTAACCTCTGACGACACAAAGACAAGGAAGGTTAGCTTCACGTTTTAGAAATATATTCGCCCATGCTTTTGCCTTAACTAAAATAAATAACAGTGAACATAAACATGCTTAACCTTTTGCTCCTCTATGGAAAAGAAGGAGAAAAAAACAACATTTTTTTCTTTAACTTAATATCAGTGAACTACTGCAAGGTAATATGCTAACCATGGTTTAACACAAGAAACAAAGCTATCTACTACATCCTTAACACTCTTCTCATTAAATATAAAAGATGAAAGAATACCAACAAAATATTCTAAACCAAAGAGCAAAAACAAAACAAGACAAAAAAAACCCCACAAAAAACAAAACAACAACAAAGAAAACCTTAAGAAGATCCAAAATGTACTAAACAAACAGAAGCATCCTCTGTTATTAATCCTCCAGAAAACAGAAGAGCTACCTAAATTTATAGAAAATCAAGAGTACAACAATGTAAAACAGTAGCAGGGGTAGAAAAGATTAACATGTATTAAAAAATTCAAAATGGAAGTAAAAACTTCTTTTCCATCTTTTATTTCTGAAAAAAATGCAAATTAATTTTAAAATGAATACAATCTCTACTTTAAAAAATTTTCATAAATAGATGAAATTAATGTAACAACATGAGTTAACTACCTTCTTAGCAGTGCAGAAAACCAAAAGCCTAACACACATAAAGTACTCACATCCTTTTCTTTTTGAAGACTGTCAACTTTTTCTTTTAGACGTTTGTATTCAAAATCTAATTTATCTGCTTTCTTTGATTCTTCAGATAATCTATTCTGTAGTTCTACCACCTGATACAGAAAGACAATGTTAATTTTTATAATTTGAAACGTTAGAAATTATCCTATGGGAAGTGGGAGTTTAGCTTTCTGGTAGAGACTGTGTATAAGTCCCTGGGCTTTATACTCAGCACTGCCTCCCTCCCCAATAAATAATCTTATTTTCTTCTAAGGTCTATGAAAACACATCTTCCTTATCAATACTCGAATAAATGAATATGATCCACCACTTAATACAACGGAGAGAACTAGGAATCAAAATCTGCTTAGATACCACAGGCTCCTAAACCAGAATCATTTAGAGTAACAACACTGAAACTATGAATTTGTAGGACTTTCATCTCCAACAATACAGGTAACAGGGTATTCTAAAACTTTCAATATTAAAGAGAGAAAGTTAGAGAAAAAGAAGAGAGGGAAAGAGGAAAAGAGGGAAGAGAGGGGAGGGAAGGGGTGGGAAGGGGAAGAGAGATGGAGGAGATCCTAGGAGAGGAAAATCCAATTATACAGCTAAGGTTGAAAGAGGCTAAAACTGAAGTGGGACATAAGGTTCCCTCCGAAGCTACAGGTGCCAGAAGGGACCAACTGCCCTTAACAAGAATGCTGAGCTCAGTCAACAGGAGTTGAGTAGGTATTCAACCTCCTTGGGATATGAAAGGTGATGAGGCAGTAAATAGGTGAGTTAGGGGAAAACTCATCAGCTAGTATGATAAACTGGGTTTAAAAAAGCCTAGCTTGGAAATCTATAACAATCAGTTAATACACGGATTTGTGCTTGAACTTTTATTACTCGTCTTGTCCAGGAAAACCTACGCCAAGCACTTAAAGTGGTCCTGGTTGGTGATGGTACAGAACATTTTTCTTACGCAAACACCCATATTGTCTGGATGAACTGAATCTCAACTCAGTACCCCAGGGCTCCACAAGATAAAAATGAGCCAATACCAAGATGACACAGGCCACAATTTTATTTTTATTTTTCGTACTGGAAATTGAACTCATGACCTTGTGCTTGTCAGGCAGGCACTTGGGCCACTGAGCTACATCCTGGCCCCGGGTCACATTTTTAAACAGGCATCAATAAACAAGAACCAGCAAAACATTAATAGTATCAACAACAACAACAAAATAGAGTAATATCTGCAAGGATTTCAAAATGGAATTATACAAAATATGTATTTTAGGTTTAATACTTGAAAAATAAAGAAATGTAAGTTATAAAAATAAAAGATTAGAAAGTGTGACCAGAGAGGTTTTTTAAGAGGACACAAAGAAAACTCATAGAAAGAAAAATATTTTAAAATTATCATAAAAAAGTATATTAAGCACCAGATCAGAAACAGATGGTGTATTATGCACTTTCACTACAACTATTTCTATATACAGATTTCCTTTTAATTCTAAATCTAAATAGTTGTGAAAAAAGATCAGCCATCTTTTTTCCATATATGCTTTTCTTGATGGGCAAGGTGGCATAAGCTTGTATCCCAGCAACTTATGGGGCTAAGGCAGGAGGACCACAAAGAAAGAAAAAGAAAAAAGACAAGACAAGAAAAGAAAAGAAAAGACGGACGGGAGAGTGGGTGGGTGGGTGGGTGGCAGGCAAGAGGGGATGTAACACAGCACGCAGAACCACAAAAAACATTTCTTTCTAATCAGTGCTTTCTGTTCTCTATTCTGGAACACTAATCAGATCATTCCTCATTTTATATTTCATTTTAAAATATAACTTACAGTTTTTTCAGGCTATATTCATTTTAGGTAAATTCTCAGTTCATATTCAAGTTCACTAAATCTTCAAGTTTGCTGTATATTTGAAAAATTTCATTCTAAAGTATTGAGGACAAAATATCTCCATTGAAAAGCTTGGCAGCCATTCATGATATTAGTTCAGGGCTGCTGTACTAAAACGTCAAGAATTAGAAACTTTCAGTTTTATACAAATTCTTTCTGAGAATGGTAAAAGAGACCACTCTCCATTTCAGTTTACTGAGGCATAATGTAAGTTCAGACCAATACCAGATAAGGAAGTTATATGAGGCAAAAAACTGCATGTGAGATACAGGAGCAAAATATTCTAAATAAAATGGCGGCATACATGTGCAGTCCCAGCTAACTGGGAGGCTGAGGCAGGAAGACTGCCAGTTGAGGTCAGCCTGGGCAACTTAGGGAGACCTTGTCTCAAAATAAAAACAGAAAAAGGATGTAGCTTAGTGGTAGATCACCTTGATTCAGTCCCTAGTAACACACACTCATACACACACGCAACTAAAAATTTGAAAATAACAAATGCATTGTGACCAGGTTAAATTTGTTGTAGGACTGTAAAGATGGTTCAAGATTAAAAGACCTATTATAACTAACCATATTAACAGAAAAGACAAGCATTAAGAGTCTCTTAACAGACACAGAAATAACAGTTTATTAAATCCAACATCCATTTAAGGTAGAAACTCTTTTTAAGTAAGGAATACAACAGAACTACAGGAAAAAACATGTAAGTGATAAAAATTATTATTTAAAAAGTTTTTTTTGAGACAAGGTCTCACTAAGCAGTTTAGGCTGGTGTCAAACTGACAGCAATTCTCCTGTCTCAGCATGCTGAGCGCTGGGATTATAGGTGTGCACTACCAGACCTGGAGTGATAAAAAATTATTAGTTTCGACATATAAAAAACTAAAAATAAGAGAAACTGTTCCACTTTAAAAAATGGGCAACAGGAAAAAATAGGCAATTTGCAAAAGAAATATGGTTACTAAATATATTCTAAATAATGTACATTTTATATTCATCCAACTGGGAAAACTTGAAGTTCTGACAATAAAGCACTGTGTTGATAATGATGTGGAGCAAAGGAATTCATAAAAAACAACTTTGGAATACGAGCACTCTGGAAACAAACTGATAATATTTAATTATAGCACAGATACTCTTAAGAAAACCTTCACACACATACATGCAGAAGACATGATCCATAGTATTCACAATGGAATTTCCACCCATCCACCCACACATACACACACAGGTGTGGAGGTGGTTATTATTCTGCGGGTTTTTCAGTCATAAAATAGGTAGATTTTGATAAAGTCACTCAGTGTGATATTGCAAGCAAGGAAAATGAATAGGATAAAGCAATGCCTGTCAACATGAATGAATCCCACAAATATACTAAAATCAGCCTCAAGACTACCTGTATGCAGTGGACAGCATGTTTTACTTTTATAGCATGTGTACTTCCTGGGTTATTCTTTATATATTTATTTATTACACTATAAATTAAAAAAAAGAAAAGATCTAACACAGGGACCAGTCAATAACCTCTGTGTAAGACCTACACTTAAAGTTCTTTAAATGTCAGATAAATAGTGGTAAATGCAGTAAAAAGTTAAAAGCTGTGAAGCACTTTGACAAACTCTCAGTGTGTGTGAGTGTGTATGTGTGGGGGTGCTGCTGTTGCTGCATCCCTTATAAGGAATGTGGTTTTTGCTCTTACCTGTCTCTTGTACGTTTCAAGTTGACTTCGAGCTGCATTGGCCTTTCTTAACTCTTCCTCTAGACTAACAGTGTTTTGCATATACATAGTATTTTTCTCTTCTAAGAGTTTAACCTGCCGTCTCAAATCACCAAGGTCTTCTAGCTTCTTTTTATAGGATTCCACCTGACCTTCTAGTTTAGACACTTTATCAGAAGAATGTCTAGAATGAGATGGGAAATTAAAAATCAGAAACACATCCATGGTTGGAAAGCTGCTTGACACAATATTAAACCCAGAGAGATCACCAGGAAGCATCATGTTCTCAGAAAACTACAAGATCAAAGGAGATCCCAGGTTAACTTCTAATCCAGGTTAAGAAAAATGACCAAAATTACAGCAAAATATATCAAGAATGCTATATAATTTAAGAAAAGTAAGTAGGAAGAGGTAGCCATCAGCGTCACATTTAGCACAAGAGTAAAATGGAAGTTGTGGGGTGTCCAAATGATTCACCAATGACCATGTCACGAGATCACAGGAAAGAGGCTTTGGTGAAGAAGTGGAGACTATGCAGTGATGCAGTGGCAAATTTCAGGGAGTTAAGGAGAGAGTATAGATTTTATCTTACGTGATCTAAGCTTGGTTCTGGAAAGAAAAGAACAGTAAGTCTTTAATATTAAAGAGACGTGTGTGTATGTAGATTCAAAATGAAAACAGAAATGCTAATTGACACAACACAGTTCATAACTAAGGCCTCAGGCTCCCAATAGTGAAGAAATTATTAATCCTGATAGATGAGATGAAGAGTAACAGGTCTGTACTCTAGAGGCAAGAAAGATATGTGGAAATTCAGGAAAGTTCAGAGGAGCTGGAGACAAGGGCCATGGAAAGTTCAATGTTATGGATTACAAACTGGTGGTCAACTTAGCACCAGCTTCAGCTGGTGTTGAGTTAAAGATGCTCCACCTGAAGAAAGTTGCCAGCAT